>VZRQ01011078.1:632879-702205 GCA_013397975.1 Machaerirhynchus nigripectus
GAAAATCTTGGTGATGGACTGACCAAAACCCCCTGTGCTGCATCCTTGTGGTGTCAGTGGGAAGGAGGGAGGGCCTGGGGTGGGGGACAAAGTGTTTTAAGGGCTTCTTTTACTTCTCATTACCCTCCTCTGATTCTGTTAGTAATAAATTGTACTTAGCAACTAAGGTTGAGCCTGTTTTTCCCTTGAAATATTTCTCCCGCTCTCCTTTATCTCACCCATGAAGCCTCTGTTAACCCTTTTCCCTCTTTCCCCTCCTTTTGCCCAGCTGTGGTGGGGGAAGGTGAGGGAGGGACTGTCGTGGGTGCCTGGCGCTGGGCCAGTGTCAAACCGCAACAGTGATGAACTTCAATAAAACGCAATAAACAGACTCAAGAGTGTGAATTGAAATTAAACACATAGGATCAGTAGTAGTATCACATGATACAACAGGATTTATGAAACAGATCTCATCAAAACACTTGATTAGTTTCAAAAACATCTGTATCTAGGACGTGCAAATTCACACTCTGTCTACAAGAGAATTGTTTTTATGATGGGTGAGCGCAGCTTTGCTACTGGTTTCTGTGCAAATAAGTTTGTGAGGTAAGGATGATCCATTTCCACTAATTCTGGCAAAAGTGGCAAAAGTCCCATTTTTGGTAGTGGTACAGGGCAAGGTGTCCACCCAAACACTCCTGAGGTGTCCCAGACACCCATCTCAACCCAGAAGCAGGGGTACCTCCTTGCTGTAGGTTATTCTTTCTCTTTCCATTGTCCACATAGGCAAAGGAACAGTGCTTTTAACCGTAGACACCTCTTGTGATTTCTGGTGCACTTAGGCTCCAAGTTTTGAGTCTGAACCACAGTATGCAGTCCTCCATGTGGAATTCATGGCCAAGAACTGTCTCGTGGATGACTGCTATTAAACCAGCCATTTCTCTCAAGTGGCAGTCAAAAGACAAAAGAAAGGCCTCGTATTTCTGACGTGTCCAGAGAATACTTTAACCCTGGCTCCCTTCTTCTGCTGGCCTTTATGAGAACAAATGCAGTAAGGTTTATCGACCTCTGGGAGTTGTTTCACAGCTGCAACCCCAATCAGCAGTAGGCGTTTCTTTGGAACCTCAAAGTCGGTGTTTCACTTTCCAAAGTAGTGCCTAAACCACACCGTCTAGTAAGTATTTCCTTAAAGCTAGCTAAGCTTTTCCAGTCTATACTGACTTCTGTGGATCTGCTTTCTGGCACTTTCTTTCCTCATGGCTTGGTTTCACTACTGAGAGAGACACAGATTCCTCTAATCTAATGTCAGCAGGCAGAAGGATGAACGTGTAATCCAAGCTGGCCCTCTCTGCTCCCTCTATGGTAAGCAGAGAGGAATTGATGTTTTCAGACAAAACCACAGCCCTTACCACAACAGCCCCATCTCAAATGCTAGGCTGGATCCACTTTTAAAAGGAACTTACAAAAGAAACAAGGTAAAAGGAAATTGTGAAATGTGGTACCAGTTAGAAATTTTCCCAGTTTCTACTCAACAACGAGAAGAGGTTTTTGAATGTTTTAACTAAACCTCTAACACCAAGTGGATGTAAATCAGTTGGTTCCTGTGACTGTAGGATCTGAATACATTATCTTCCACCTCAAGGCTATATAAGGCTTTCCAGTCCCAAACAATGAATATTAGAAATGGCAAGAGCCTCTGCAACTCAGAGCCAAGCTCTGACAATGTTTGAAGTCAAACTAAAAATACAGCCCCTGTCCAGATCCCAAACAAGGCAGGCAACAAATGCAGATGATTATAGGGGACAGAGTGGCAGGGATGTACAAACGTGCACAGCAAGACACAACATTATACACAACATTGCTTCTTTCTCATGCTGACTGCTACTTCCTTTCCTAGTATTTCCAGGAATTTCTTACCATTTTTTGGCTATTTTACATTCATCCTGAAACAAGTTTTACCAAGCTCACAAATTCACATCAGACTGGGCTTGGCTGCCTTTTTCCAGGCCTGTGTCATTTAACTCATTAACTCAAATGGCTTTTCATCAGTCCTTGTTGAGTAATGCCATGCTTGTTCAGGTTTCTGTTATAACCCCTTATTCACACTTAGCATGATGCAAAAATTTCCCCCAAGTCCAGAGTCATCAGATCAGTCACTCCCCAGTTCTTTGTGAGACAGACTCCTGCTTTGACTCTCCTTCCTTTGCAGTAGCAGTAGGAAGGAGACTTCAGTGCCCAGTGTTGGGAAATGCATTCTGTAACTTTGGAGCAAGTCCATCTTTCTTCAACTGATCTTGTTTCTTTATATAAACTAAACCAAAGTTTGTTTAACCTCTTATTCACAAACCTCTAGTGGTAGATTTCCATAGCCTCTAGTCTAGTCTAGCATTTAGTCACCCCTTATGTCAGAAAGGATTTTAGGCCAAAATAATTTCCACTCTAGTTTAATAAAATTATTTATTTATATTCCCAATGTACATTAAAAGAAGATGAATTTTCTCCTTTTGGAGGTTAAATTTAAATGCTATAATCACTCTCCCCTCTTCCATTGCATCTTCTTATGCTATGCTGGGAATCAGCAAATAGTTCTAGCAAGGAAAAACTGTCACGTATTAAAGATAGAAGCACCATTCAACATTTAAAGAAGTCCCACGTGTGGTTTCGTGCTGTGGAATGTTTTGAGGAACTGTTGCAAGTGTCTCTCTATTAACCTGGTCATTGTCTGGGTACCTTGACTTTCAGCTGAGAACTACTTTTGTTTGCTCGTGGCAGGATATAACTTATCTAAATATTAAGCAACATATAGTCAGCTAGCCTAAGCATATTGCTTAGGCTACCCCTGAATGAAGGAGGGAAGAATCCCTGGAGAGAGAGAACCATCCTTATTTCAGACTATTCCTCTGGGTGGGATAAATCCATCACCCCTGACCACAGAGGAACCTTAAAGGATGAATTTAATTTGGAGTGAGAGAGACTTTAAGCCTAGCAACAAACTCTGGGATCACAAATCTTGCCTCTACATGTCTATTTCAGAAAAATAATTGTGGTTTTCAAGTGCAGATTTTTCAGGAGACACAATAAGGACGTTTTTACCACTTTTCAATCCATGTCTTATGTGGTGCTGTAAGACATCAGCAATACAGCCTGATCCTACCCAAAGTATGTTGGGAGCCCATCCTGTTTAGGAACTGTTTTTGCAGAATTTTGCAAGCAGTAAATGAGTCCTCTAGCACGATGTGGGAATTTACATGGCCTGCATAGAAACAAGGAATGTGACACATTAAGTTACAGGAAAAACTTGGACAAAAACTCAAACTTAAAAAGACAGAAAATAAACCTTTTAATTGGCTCTGGCCTGGTGAAGATCAGAAGGTTAGAAAATGTTTGGCTGTACTGGTACATGGCTTGCTTCTTATAGTCGACAAAAAAAGGAAAAAAAAAGGGAAAGCAGCTCAGCTCTTTCCAAGCCCAGGAGGATGGTGGCGGGGAGGATATTTTCCCTGCTGATGTTCAGATACACTTCCTGGCACTGCACCCTGCAATTTAATTTAGTGTGAAACTGTGCCTTAAAGCGTCAGTCTATCTCTGAATAGAGACTAGGGGATATGGTTTTGTAGCAGTACCGAGGGTTTCTTTCTTTCTTTCTTTCTTTTTTTTTTTTCCCCTTTCTTTTTTCTTCTTAGTACTGAATGCAGAGAGGAAAAGGCAGGCAGATGCATGTCATAAATAAACCCAAAGCGAACAAAGAACAGATGTCCCGAGGAACTTGCTGTCTCAGTATTTGGAGCACAAAGAAATGAAGTAAGCACAGCCCTTCATAGAGGAAGTCCTTCACTTCCTCAAGAAGTTCGAACATGCCGAGAAAGCAAAACAATTTCACAAGGCCAGAGTATACGGGCTTCTAATCCCATGAAAGTAGTATATGCTCTGCCACATATCCAGAGCCAACAGTGCTTTCCTTTAACACTGGTACAGTGTAGTTAAACCGTGGGCCTAATACCAGGAAGGTTGCCACTTATCACTTAGGAAATCTATTAGAAAGTGTCAGGAGTTTTTTTGCAAGATTAAAGCAAAAATTAGAAAAAAAATTATCCTGGTTGCTCCCTTTTTCTCCCTTAGCTAATTCAGTGCATTATAATACAGATGGATCTTAACATTTTTCAGACCTGGGCAAGAACACAAGGAAAACCCATAAGGATTTTAGAGCACTGTCTGCTCCAAAACTCTGATTCATGATTATTCGTATACTGTAAAAACATGTAAAACAGAATGAAAAAATAGGCAGAACTCACCGTACATCACAAAGAAAATTTGTAGGATTTGCTCTATTTACTCTGCATTAAATGCAATTGTTTTATTTCCCTTTCAGCAAATCCCCTGAAAACAGACCTGTGAGTGAATGCAGAATTAGGGATGTGGAGCAGAGCCAGACCCCTCTGTGCTCCTGGGGCTGCTGCCGCCCAGCACAGGGGCTATAGGCCAGCAGCAGTGGGGCCACGAGGACACAACAGCTGGGGAGGGAGGAAGTCGGAGGGAGAAACTGCTCCAAGCAGCACAGCTCTGTCCACATATATTTACTGATAAATGCTGCTGGAGTGATGGTCTAGGAACACAGGCAAGGAAGGAGCTGGAAGGAGACATCATATTTTTTATTAGTCCTAAACACCAGAGAAAAGAAATAAAGACAAGATTTCATAACCTAAAGCTGAGTCATTATATTTTTTCAGTGGTATCAGTGTCTAAATAAAAGATTTTGCCTCTCCCTGCAACTCTTGGTTCGTAAGTATTTCCAGATCAGTGTTATTTGCTATTACATTTCTAATCCGGCCTTCCAGAAAGCTGATGGGAAAAATTAAGAAGCCACCAATCATGAGCTGGAGGAAGATGTAAATAAATAAATAGACTGGAAAGTTGTTACAAGCCTAAGAACCACATGGTCCTTGCCAGTTGCAGTTTTTGGACTCAGGCGTACACCTGTTTTGACAGCTCTCAGTCTTGGCACGTGCTGAAGAAAAGAAAAAGGAGGGAGGTGGTAGCTGGAGTTCCCTGCTTGCCTGTCGTGGTGCCACAGCAATTGACAGACTGGAATGCAGACAGAGCTGGATCCCACTTCCAGCTATGGTGGAACATGGCCAGGAAGGACAGTAAGGACATAGGATGTCCAGTGCACAGCACAGCCATGACTCCTTGAGGCGTGAGTCTGTCCCCAGTGCTACAGGCAGCATCTCTCCTTGCACCATATGTAGGGGCTCTGTTCTTATTCTCACTAGGCTGTTGCTCATGCTTGTCACCACATCCCACTTTTGATCTTTTTCTTACCTTGCCTTCTCTCTGCATCTGTTTGTGTGCCCCTCTGCACCTCCCTGCCCCGCTGCACTGCCAGAAGCCCCTGCCCAGCTCCGCTCTTGTCCCTCTGTCTCTTCCTCGGCACATCTACCCCAGACCCTTGTTAGCTCTTGCTCCAGCTTGGGAAGAGAGCTGTTGGGCCCATCCATAGCTCCTTCCCCACCGGCATGGCAGCAAACTGTCCCCGGGGCACCACAGCTGTGCCAGGGGACAGGGAAGGATGGCTTCTCATCTGCAGGGGCCAGCTCCTCCCAGCCCCAGCTCCTGCTCACCCCTCCACCTCCCTGTGCACCACCAGTAGTGGTGAGAGGCTGCAGCCAGCAAAGGGAGACCTGTTGACTGAGACGTATTAGACCCCAGACAGCTTCTTCCCATGGGATATCTTTTTTCTGCACTGCCCAGATTTTCTCACAAAGGGTCTCTCGCATCACCGTGAGCAGGCAGCAGTGTGCTGCAGTGGGACGTAGAAGTGGGGGATCGCAGGATCCACCTCATCTCTCTGAGTGCAGGAGCAATGCAAGAGGCAGGAACATGCTTTAGTTTTGCACAGTGCCCAAGGAAAAACTCATAGCATTCTGAAAAATCACTTCTATAACTATATGAGCCCTTCTTTCTCTTATTCAAACCTCTGTATCATCTTTTCCCCATACAGACACATCATGTTACGTATTATCACAGCTGAAATGACAGTATTTGCCCTACAAATGCCACAGAGAAAAGCTACAAATACCATTTATGCTTAGAGCGTGTTTTTATTTCTTCTGGTAAAATTTAAATATTTTTCTGCAATTAGACTTCAAAGGGTTAACTTACTATGATACGGAAAAAAAAAATAAAATAAAAGCTTACAGCTCCTGAGATAGTATCAGCCCATTAAACATAGGTAAGAATATGAGAGGGAAAGAGAAGGGAACAGATATTATATATGTAAGGAAAATTAAAACTCAGGATGTTGGGCGTGGGGGGAATGTGCTTTGAAGTACAAAAGTTCCATTGTTAATGTGGGACAAAACCTCCCCAGTATGGGACAGAGATAAAAAGGAGGGAGTTTCTAACAGATCAAGGTCAACCAAGATATATGAATAACATAAATGCTATTAATCTCGTACAGCATGAATCAGAGAATTGCAGCGGGGTATAGCTGTGTGGCGGAGTTCATGGCATGAGTGTTTTATGCCACTTTGTATTAGATAATGAGCGTATTCATTACAGACTCCTACACATCATCCAAACTGGCAGAGAAGGAGCTTTAAGGAGCTTGAGAGAACAAATCAAAGAGCTGGATCTAAAGCTCGGAAAGGTAATAGGGATGTTCAAATACTGCCCCAAGTTTAGATATTTGCAGGCATTCATACAATCTGACTCTGCAGGAAATAGCGTGAGAAAGAAGCTCTTACTTGGACAGCTTGCTGCTTATTATTTATCAT
The DNA here is from genome assembly GCA_013397975.1 of Machaerirhynchus nigripectus. Taxonomy (NCBI): domain Eukaryota; kingdom Metazoa; phylum Chordata; class Aves; order Passeriformes; family Dicruridae; genus Machaerirhynchus; species Machaerirhynchus nigripectus. The sequence goes on from VZRQ01011078.1 coordinate 639,632, forward strand.
GCTGCTTCTGTCATAACAGCTGATTTTACCAATTAAAAAAAAAAAAAAGACATAGAGCAATACAGGAAAATACTACACCAGAAAAAGTCTTCCTTGCCTTTTTTTTTTTTTTTTAATTTTTTATGGCTGCAAATTCAGGGACATAAAATCAATTTTCATCTTGGAGAGCTTAATCTAAACATAGGAAGCAAGGGACTGAGCCATACTGGAGTCAAAAAGTACATAACCAGATATAATGCTGATTTCACATGCTGCATTTCCACACATTATAGTCCCCTGGAATTCCAGAGACACATGTGTTCCACGGGAGAAACTTAAAGAATAATTTATCTTGGGAAGGAAGGAAATGAAAATATATACATGTGTGTGCATAATTTTGACAACAATCTGCAACCAGATTGTTTGCAGTGGTTTGCACTTCCATCTAGTTATTCCAAACAAACATTTTAACTCAATGGCATGGATCTATGTAGCATGTTTTTCCTGATTGTTATGCTTTCAGATTTTTGAAATAAAGCTGAAATACAGTTGGGATCAAATTAAAATTCCAAAACCAACTAATTCTTTTTCCCTGAGGTTAGCAGGGTTTTCTCAGCATGAACCTAGACTTGCATTCAATTCTACATTTTGCTGCCATGTAATCAATGGAAAAGGGCAAGCACCATAATGGGGCCAGCTCTCCACAATGAGCTCATCCAAACTTAAAAAAAGAGATTTTCAAAGAGGGGCTGGTTGTTTGTATGCAGTAGCATCTAGAGGCCGTGCTGCATTTGGAGCTCTTCTGCAGTACTCCATACATGCCTTTATATACATACATCTGTAAATACATGCTTTGTGTGTGTACATTTGCACTACCATGCATATGTATGTGCACTTTACATACATATTCATACAATACCAACTGCTTCTCTACCTGATCTTTAGGAGGTACATTGTTTGGGCTTAGTGAAGGGAAGCTGGAGCAGGGGAGGGGAGGAAGAGAAAGAGAAGAAAGGGCTGGAATGGTTCAAGGTAAACCACCCCTCAGCAAACATCTGAAGACTGCTCAAAGGCAATGCCAGTTCTATGATCCAGCTAATTTACAAAATGGGCTTAAGCAGGACAAGAAGAATAATGGAAGATCAAAGGATAAGCAGCAGATGGGTTTCAAAACTGTCAGCAGAATTATCATTTTGTGTAGGGAAAATCAGGTGAAGGCAAGATTCAGTCAAGATTCAGAGCACCAAACTCTCCTTGTGGCTACCTATATCCAAGTAGCCAAAGGATCCTGAAAGCCTATACTGGACAGCAGCACTGAAGCCTGAGGATGCTACAGTCCCTCTGAGCCTCCCTGGTGAGCCTAGGAGCTTCCAGAATTCCTTGTCTTGAGCACAGGCCTCTCTGTGAAGAGGCACCCATCTTCCACACACGCGCTGCAAGCTGCTGCTCCACATCCTGCAGACCTTACCTCTATTGAATATGACAGACCTGGGATACTAAAATGCTCTGCTTCTTGAAAGAGGTGCTTGCTGCATCCAGGGTCCCTTCTGGGCATGCCTCTGGTGCCCTTTGTGCACAATTGTAGCTCAGCTGGTCAGAGCATGGTGCTAATAATGCCAAGGTTGTGGATTCAACACCTGTATGGGCCATTCACTGAAGAGTTGGACTCAATGATGCTTGTGGGTCCCTTCCAACTCAGAATATTCTGTGATTCTGTGAATGTCTCTGGAGAAGGTGATCCAGGCTTCACCTACAAAGCTTACGTAAAGAGCCCATGGTGAAAAGAAGTACCTTGCCACTGGAAGTATCTTGCCCTTCTCCCTGGGCACCTGGCAGGACAGGCCATCAAAAGTGTGAGGTGGAGGAGGAGGAGTCAGGGGCAGAGAAAACTCTACTCTAGAGGCTCACTTTCAGGGCATAAAGCTGAGAAGGGAGAATCAGAAATATCAGACCAACTTCCACATTTTTCAAGTCAGTGCATGTCTTAGGTAAGACCCATCCCCAGTCTCCTTCCATTCCCTAAAAATTTCTAGCTGTACCAAACAGGTACCTTCAGGGAGCTGTTGCTCATGCAGAGCTGGGCTGCTCTAAGGCAGCCTCTGTTTCTGTAGAGGGAAGAAGCACCATGAGAAGAGGCACAAGAAATGGCACATTCCCATGAAAAACTGAAGTGTGTCATAGCATCTTCTTTCCAGATGTGGAGAACAAAAATGTGAATGCTTCACTTCTGACAGCAGTCCCACAAAGCTGGGCAGGCAGCAGGGCACAGTTGAACATTCGCTCCTACCCCACCATACAGACACTCAGCCAGGGCACAAGAACAAACAAACAAAAAGGTGGTAATATTCATAGCTGCATAGTTATGGAGTTGTGAATACAACATTTGGGGGTTTTCAGTGTAATTACTACATTCCATGTATTTGGATTTGTGAGACCAAAAAACACCTCTCTTAGAGGCTTTTACCTCATAGTTAAATATAGCGGTGAAGCAGTTAACATAGTTTTATGCATCACCGTGTTGGCATGGGGTTTTTATCTTTTATTGGCACCGTTTTATCCCCAGAGACAATAGCAGATTGTTCTCGCTGTGTGTAAAAAGATCTTGTTCTGGCAAGTAGGGTTTTCCCAGTCAACAAGTTTGGAATCCTTGGTAAGGGAGAAATAGGCCGTGTTGGGACTGGCCTGCTAAGCACCTCCTCACCGCAGCAATCACGGTGCCATTCACCGCTCACAGGGTGCTGCAGCTCAGAGCCCCTGCCTGCAGTCCAACGAGGGGAAGGAGGGACCACCAAACCCACAACCCTCTGCTGTGCTGTTTTTACAAAGATGGGACAAAAGTCTCGACTGATCTTCTCTAAGCATACACTACACTATAACTGCTAGAAACTATGTGGCAAGAAGAAAATACATGTGCTTAAAAACCATTCTCTTTGCTACGAGCTACAAAATCCATATGAAAATAAAGGTTCTGATTCCCTGATTTGGATGATTTTGTGTACACCTAAAAGACGTACAGGATTTTCTTTTTCATTCATCTCTTCCTGGTTGTATAAATAGTGCAATACACAATTACAGCAGTCAGAGGCATTAGGGATAAGGAGGTATTTACATCAGAGATGTACATATGAGATTATGTGAGAATGGTAAAGTTTTATCTCCATCTTTAAATAAATATTATGCTTCATCCACACCCAAAGTCTTGAAAGAAAGCTGTTTTAGTGTAAACAATTAACTTCCTGACCAATCATTCAATATTTTTGATGACTTGCTGCTGAGAAATTCAGATTCTATACTGTAGACTACACCTTAAAAATTTTGATCAGTCAGATAATCCACCCCAAAATCACCCAGACACTGCAGTTTATTTGCAGTCACACCACAACATTTGGCAGGCCTGGTATTTCAGTTGTTCCTATTTGCAGAGGCCATAAAGTGATTTAGTTGCTACCAGGTTTGACAGCAATTAGGAACACAGGCATGAGCAATGGCAGCCTCTGCTGTATATTTCCTGAATGCCCACAGCTCAACCCTTCTGCAAAACATGCCTGGGATCTCAGATTACACTGGAAAATAAAGTCTCCTGTAGTTAGAGCTGCAGTCAGCTTCCAAAATGTTTACTGAGCGTATGGCAGTGCAAAAGTGACTACAAACCCAACCAAGCCTCCGGGCCCTGTGACAACAGGAACCGCCCAGAAGGTCAGAGCTGAGCTGCGATCCTACAGCCACCACTATTTTCCAGATGAACTGAAATTCATCATCTTGCGGCAAAAAGAAAATGAAAAGCTATCTCCTTGCCCTGCAGGGATCAACCTGCAGCTGCACTTCACTCGCTGCCTTTTCTCTGCAAGGCCCAGCAAGCTATAGATGTGTCAGTAAATTCCTTGGGTTTTTTCATTTTACTTAAGTCTTGGAAATAAACCACTGAAAGAAATTAAAAGGCATTTTTCCAAAGCAAAATGGGACTTGAAGAGCAGTGTCCTTAATGACATTGAAACAAACCAAGCGGTTTTGGGGCACATGAACAAGCAGCTGCACTTCAGCATTAGCTGCAAAATGAAGGCAGTAGTGCTTTTATTCAACAGCTAGCATGCTGGATTTGGGAGATACTGGTTCAGGATGTGGAATCCTTAGCAGTCATCTCATGGGAGAGGATCCTGCCTGCCCTGACAAAGCAGCCATGGTCTGCCAAGCTCTGCTCCTGGAGCTGTTCCACTCCTTTGTATGAAGTAATTACTTAAATATACATTGAACAAAGAGAGAGGGAAATTACTTTAAGGCCTATCAGTTAGGGCACTCTGCTGGGAGGTAAAGCAAACCAGTAAATAATTCATTAATGATGTTGCTATTTCAGAGACCTAATAAATTTTTATTGGTTAAGAAAAAAGTCATCATCAGAGACTGGAAAAATAGCCCCCAGACACCTTGTCACTTGGGGGTGCTGTTTTGACATGGCGGTTTCAAATGGATATGGATTGAAAACATCCCCTGCAGGTAAAATGAGAATTGCAGCCTCCCCTGGCAGGTGTTTTAGTGATACAATTTTTTGACAAAATGGGAAGTGGAGTTTGTTTCAGAACCTTGAAAAGGCTCACATCTTAAAAGAAGAGAATTGCAGCTTTTAAGGAGCTCAAGTCGGACCACATCTTTAATAAATTAAATAAACTGCAGAGTTCCTGAACTAATTGTTTTAAACACATCCTCCCTGCTTTATTTGGAGGCTCTGGGCAGGATACCTCCAGGGTCTAACCAAAGTCTGCTACAGCTCCTTTGTTTGCTGGCACCATAGCCCAGGAAGAGGTGGAGACAGACAGATGGCCTCAGAGCAACTTAGACACCACAAAAATTAATAATAAGCTCCTACATTTCCTGAGATATAAGAAAGGAAGAAGACCAAGTTGCTTGACAGTGCCACATCATACTCCTCAAGTCTTGCTGAAACAGGAATTGGGAAATGCAGCTTAACAAATCAAGTGTCATCAGGAATAATGATCATGTCTGTCATTAGATGGAACTTTATGTCCATAATATTTTCAGCTTCAAACCACAGCAAAGAAATGGAGGATGGCTAGCTCCAAAGGTAAGCTAATGCAGCACAATGCATGTTGTTGGAGGATTTAGACACTTGCTGCAGAAAGTGGTGACACAGTGCCCTAAGGAGAGCTCCTTGTCCCACTTCTTTCCGGCCACAGAGAAGTCTCCCTCTGACTTCCAGAGCCAGAAAACTTTGCCATCTGTTCTCACTTGAGAAAAATTCTCATTTTATCTTTTTCATTTGTATTAAACCGTTTTTAAGCAGGAGAGGCTTAACATGCAGGCTTTGCAATAGTGTATGATACAGTTAATTTCTCTTGCCATCTAATGTTAACAACATATGGAGACTGGCCTGAGCTGCCAAGGACATAAATCTATCCTTGCCTCCTGGTTTGTTCACTGAAACTCAATTTTTTATTACTGCACATTCCTCCAAAGGACTTCACCAAAACACCTGGTGGGGACCTTCCAGAGGAAAGAATTTCACTCTTCTCAAAGAAAAGACTACTTTTCACCCCACTCCCAGAAAACAGCCCGCCTCCCATCAATCTCCTTTCCCCCAAATCTGGATTCCAGTTTCCATTGATAAAGCATATTCCATTAACAAAAATGATTCATGTTTACAGTGTTATATAAACGTCTACAATGTTTCTTTAATGTTGTTTGACTTGTGGGTGACTTCAGAGCTCCTGACAGCATGGGGCATTAATATCAGCTGGAGCAAAACGAGTGGCAGGCAGGTATTGTGCCACCCTTTTTCCACCCTTCCTCACCCTTTTGCCAGCTGACCTCACTCCTGACACAGGAGCTGGCTGCTGTTCCCTTCCCATGCCAAACCATGCAGTGGTTTTGAGATGCATACAAATAAACTATCCAACGTGCTGAATAAACCAGCTTTTGAATTCAAGTTCCAGGATGAAGATATTTACACAAACCTTGAACTCTGTCGCAACCAAATTTGGGCATTTCAAGGACACTGGATATCATTCTCATAGCTTTTATTACTTACTGTAGAGAAATAGCAGATGAAATACTGGGATGCAAACTGTAATGACAATTTTATACAGAGCTGAAAATGGGCTTACAGAGCAGCTCACTGGAAAACCATGGAAAATGGAGCAATGCTGCAGACTTGAAATGGGCATTTTTCTTTCACCTTTCAAGTACAACTTCAAGACAAAGATGGATGGTTTTGTCTTTCTCCTTGCACACAGCATTAAACAGTGCATTCTTAAGTATGTAGACATAAAAGATGGACTCTGCTTGCAATCAACATGTGCATCTGGTCTCTCACAAAGCCTGTATGTGAACAATAAAATGGAACCAAATCCAAGATGTGAAACCTACATCTGCCTCAGGTGAAACCAGATCTTAATTGATGCCTGCTTATTCTCCTCTTTATGTATCCTTCTCTTTACAACACATGTAATGTACATATTTCATCTTCACTGTAGCATTATGAATATCTTTCAAGTCTGTCAGAGATGGAGGACTAAGCTGTCATCAGTACAGCCCATGAACTCCTTTCTGTTTAAGCAAAAGGTGAGTATTTAAAGTTAACTAGTGGCATTTTCTTTAAAAAGTCTTTGCTAAGTGTCTGTGGAACAAATCTGACCAAAGTTGCCTGTGGAAGTTAACTCACCACTATTTTCATAAAAAATACCTGCCCACATAATCTTGAGCAATAATTCTTTTTTATCAGTATTCACCGGAATATCATATGATGAACTGAATTATTCATTATAAACTCCTTCTGCCATATTGTCTTGCATACTATGAACTCATCTGGATTTCAAAGAATGTGTAGTGTTACATCTTCACTTTTTCAATCACTTTTATTAATTACTTTGCACTGGGTTTGGGGCTTCTCCCCCAATTCTAGTTCTTAATCCCATTTTCAGGAATACATTATGCCTAGAGAATATCAGCATGCAAAAGGTATTATTTCAAGGAACTGTCTTTTCTTTTTATGGAGAAAGTAATCCAGAGTTTATGCTTGGAGAAAAACCCCAAACCTGAGAGCAGCAGGTAGAGGAGGAGGAAGCAGGGCTTGTTATGCCCCATCCAGACAGACGCTGGGATCTCTCCTTGCAAAGCAGGACACGCCAGATCCCGACCCGTGGCTTTTTCGGTGCTGGGACGCACTGCACCTTTCACAAGCAGTGAAAGAAAGGACGCTGTACGGTGCAAACGCAATTTTATCACTATGTCAACAACTGTGTGGGCCCCAGCATTCACCAAGAGATGTTTGCATTGGACCTGAGAAGTTTCTCATCATCCGGGGCAGACAGCACACAGCACCAGTTTCACCACAAGGCCCCTGTTTGTTTTGGTGTTGATACAGCAAGGTGCAGAAACGCCGTGTCCAGCTGCTGTATTTCTCGGCTGGAGAGTTCGGGTCAAGCTCCCGCTGCCTCAGTTAGGCCCCATGGAGAGGGGATGGAGAGGAGGGGGCAGCTGTGGGCCAGAGAGCACAAGGAGCTGCCTCCCATCCACACTGTTTCCCAATGTGGAAAGGAGTCTCACAAATAGGTCACTCATTAAAACTTTATATAGCTGAATTCAGGAAGCCTCGTCTCACTAGAACAATAGCAAAAGGAAAAAAACCAACAAAAAAGGTTTTTATTGAGCCTTCTGGGTGGGCACAAACACCAGGGATGAAGACAAAGCTCAGGTGAAGTGTTATCTTCCAGATACCCATCCAGGCCCTCAGAGAGCAACTGTTTATCCTTTATGCTTGAACCAACAGCTCTGCCATCCTTTCTGTACCTCGTTACAGAAAACCAGAGGAAGAAGACAGCTAAAATATTAAACAAGTCACATTTTCCGTGTTTGTTCTTTAACCAAAAACATTGATTGAGATTTGAAACAAATCAGATGAAACCTCAGTCCCACAAAGAAAAGCGCCTCTTCTAAACTCCCCCACTCTTCAACAGCAGGGGGATCACTTACAAACGCGAAGCAAAGATTATGTGCTAACGTTGGCAGGATTTGAGGCTTTACAGCTTGTGAAACTACCCAAGTGTGGTCTCTCTGCCTGGGCAGGGTGAGTGTATTCCATAATACACCTTCCTTTCATAGCTGTTTGGACCTGAGGATATTCTCAGAGCTCTCTGAAACTTCCTTCCTTTGTACGCAAATGGCCCTGCCAGAAGATGGGACGTGGAGTGGAGGTGGGAGCAGGCAGGCACTCCTATGTCACACAGAATGAAAATTAAATATTAACATGCTCCTTCTGCTACCTGCTTGGAAGTCACACAGTCACAGCATTTTAACTTGCATAGTCATGGGAAGGGTAAGCTCGAGTTTACAAGTGGTGTTAGCCTCTCCCATTCCCCATTTTGGATCACTTCTCATTCCATGTAACAGACTAAAACATTCAGGCTTAACCCTCTAAATCACAAGAAAATCTTGCTTATTTTGGAGCAACTGAATCAGTTTTCCAGAGCTGAGAGGAATCTCCACTACCTCTTGAACAATATAGAGGTTTTTCTCAGGTTTTACCTGATTGAGTGTGCAGCAAAGTAAATTTGTGGTGTCATAAAAATAGGTTTTAAGGTTATGGCCACATTGGTCTGTGAAGGAGTTGGGGATTGAAAGCAAGCACCAGAGCCCCAATCTTCTGCACTGAGGAGCTATTAGGTTATTCTCTGGTGCTATTTTGGACTACTCTGAGTAAGTTCTCTCCCCGTTGACTGGACTTTGATGCAGTTCAGGCATGAAAGTATTCTAGAGGCTCCCAACAGGCAGTATGACTGAGACTGCAGAAGGTTTGACTCTCTTTCTTCTTCTACTGTCTCAGTCCTCCAAACACTACCTCAGAAGTCCTGGGACTATTGAGCATTATATATATATTTTTTTTTTTAATATATATATATATATGCAGCATGGATGCAGTCAGTCTGCTGCATGTCTGCTGTGTCTGCACAAATGAAAGCTGTTCTGCACCACTGGCCTGCGTGTCAAGGATCCCTGTCTGCAGCTACAGCGCACTGAGTGTCCCAGGCTGCCTCTGAAGATCAGTTTAATTCATGTCAGTGCAAGTCCCTAAGCCCCATCTGGAAAGTGTTGCCTAGCTGCTGAGCAGCACTCCTGCAGCAGGATTGTTCTTCTTTGTGCCAAGTGTCTAAGTAAATCTCAGAACTGGGAGAGCTCTCACTGTTACAGGGGAAGCATTCAAGAATCAAATTGAGCTGTAGGCCTTGGAGCAGCTGAGTGACCCCTCAAAATCTCAAAATTACCCAAGTAGCAATTAATCCCAAAATACCATCTGGAAAGACTGTTCATAAACTAAGTAAATGAGCCGGCAACATGAAAATTTTTGACCAGCAGCTTGCTGTGTGGCACTCTTAACACACCTTGCCAGCTCTATCAAGGAAACATACAGCCCTTACAGCCCTCACAAGCCATACCAAAAAGTATCCTGGCCATGGAAACTGGTTTCTTTGGTCTTTGTAAAGAACTCAGCCACTTTAATCACAACAAATACCAAAATACTGGGGGAAGGAGTCCCACAGCTCAATGGTATGTTCTGTGAAAAAATTTTGACATCTGCATACTTGCTCCATTATGTCCCGACAGTTCTTGGATCAGAAGGGTGCAAACAGCTGATCCTTATTTGCTTATGAAACAAAGTCTGTAGGAAAACAGGATTTCACAAAGCCCAAACCATTCCACTGGAAATACCACAGACTGAAGTCTATTGCCAAATACAAGGCAGGATCCGGGAGGCACCCAGGGGACTGGCAAGTCTGGAAGTTGTGGCATCCTCAGCCACAGGACAGATGTTCCCGAAGGGCAGGAACACTGGAAACTGGAAAACTGCACAACTGAATTTCACAGAAAGGAAAGCAATTTTCTTATAAAGGAGGAACTCTTCGCAAGCCCCAGTGAGACAAAAAGCTATTGTTTTCTTAGGCACATTTTTCGAAAGGTACATTTTTTGAAAGGTACTGAAAGGTGCAGTTTGCAGTCCCAGTATTTTAAATGCTGATTCCATTGACTCAATTTTGGACATACGGCTTTCGGTGGAAAAAAGAATCATTTGAAATTGCATTTCTTGATCTGACAACAGAGTAATCCCTGGTAACTGGCTTAGACTAGATGGCAAATGAATGCAAACTTTTAAATTAAATTATATGACCTGAGTCCTGTGGCAAGTGATCCACGCACTTAAACCTACAGCTAGTCTGAAACAGGAACCACAGGAGAATACCCAGCTGCCATGTATTGAGGAAGAGGTCTCATGAGGGAGATCATTTCAGGAACAATTAAGAGGATTCACAGCATCCAGTGCCCCGAGTGCTACAATGCTTAAACAAGCTGGCAGGAAATCGTAAAAGACCCACAATCCTTTTTCAGTGTTGGAAATGTGAGCAATTCATTAGTTTGGACACTCTTCCCCTCCAAATGCCTTCTGCCCTTTGTCACTTGACAGCAGAGCAGTTTTCAGGGCTGCTCAGTAACCCAGAGACCTGGGAAGGAGGCACCGAGCACATCCCTCATCAAAACTTGGTCAGTGATGACAACAAACGAGGATAATGAAGCACTGGGACAAGTCACCCACAGTGTGTGGAAAATCGTTGTGCTCTGGGGTTTTAAGATCCATCCGAAAAAGCCTTAGGCAACGTAGCCTGAATTCAGCACTGGCCCTGCTTTGAACAGGAGCTCACACCAGATTACCTCCTAAGGTCCCCTCCAACCTGAATGACTGACTGTGCAGTGAGTGTGGAATCTACTAGTCCAAAGGAAAGCAGGTAAGAAGATGCCCAGCCCTGTAACCTAGCTATAGCACTCAGACAGGAGCTGGGATTCTTGGGAAAGGTGATTTTTATTTATGCTAAATGTAGAAATAATCCTGAAAGCAGGAATTCAGGACAACCTGTTGTACAACCAGCAAGACACTTAAATCTGGCTTCATAAAGCAACTTAAATGTAACATACATCAGACTGATACTCATTTCTCACTATCATCAAAAAATAACTGGTTAATAGGGATAATAAAGATGCGCTGAAGAGCGTGATGCTCATGCCCAGCCTGGCCCCAAAGGCAAGTGCTTCAGCCTCACCAAATCTGTTTTACTTGTGTTACAACCAGCCATGTCAGACCCAAGCTGGCTCCATATCTATATCTAAATTTCTGCACCATAATTCCCAGCAGTCCTGATGATACTAGTCACAGTCTAGGAAAATAAAGATGGCTTTGGATGCAGCTAGATCAGTTGCAAAGGACTTATTAGCTCAGGATAAGGGACATTGGGTGGCTGTGGTAACTTCTCCAAATTCAAACCTAAATCCAAGCTCTTAGCTCTTAGTATGGTTGATGTGACTAAACAGATTCAAGCACAGACTTGGGCACCAAACAAGACCAGTGCAGGTGTCAGTCCATGGGATTCACCATGCAGATAAGCTGCCTCTGGATAGCTGAGAGTTAGTAGTATGGTATCTGTCATTTGAAGTGCAAAACAACTCTGTACTAGTTAGGAGTACAAATAATACTGGACTGAATTCTATGCACTTCAGAAGCCCCAAATCTGGATTAAATCACACACGTGACTTGTAATGTGAGCTGTTTAATCAGTTTTGTAACACAGATGCTCTATAATTAGAAGCTCTAAAAAAGATGGGGCGTGGGACTAAGCTAAACACTTGCACAAGCATTAACACAGGCATCAAAAAAAGAATGAGGAAAAATCCAAGGGGATAAATATGCAAAAATCACCATTACCACTACATTTAACAGTTCAGAGCTGAGATGCAGAAGTAATAAACAGTCTGCTGATACTTCTAAAGCAAAACAAAAGCAATCCTCGATAGACTTTTTATTAAAAAAAAACAAAAAACCCCCACACCATCTTTTTTCTTGATAACTTAAATGTATACTGCCCACGCAAAATGCAGTAGGTCACTTTATAGACAGGGACCACAGAGATCAAATTCTATATATAGTACTTATATAGCCCAAATACCATGAGTAAATCTTTACAAAAGCCGCAGGGAAATAACAAGATCAAAAATGCTGTGACAGCATTTACGAAGTTTGTTGTAAGAAATCTTTAGAGGTCATCTACTCCAACCACTCTGCAGTAAGAAGGAACATCCTCCAACCTGGCCTTGAACATTTCCACTTATGACGCAGTGACCACCTCTCCAGCCAACGTTTCAGTGGTTCACCATCCTCATAATAAAAAGTTTTTTTCCTTAGATCTAGTCTAAATCTAATCTCTTTCAATTTAACACCATTACTCCTTGTCCTATCACAACAGACTGTGCTAAAACATTTATACCCCATCTTTCCTGTAGGCCCCCTTTAGGCACTGGAAGGCTGCCATAAGGGCCCCCCAGAACCTTCTCTTCGCCAGGCTGAACAAGTCCAACTCTCTCAGCTTTTCCTCATAGGAGAGGTGCTCCATCTCTCTAAACATCTTGGTGGCCCTCCCCTGGACTCAGTCCAACAGCTCCATGTCCTTCCTGTGCTGGGACCCCAGAGCTGGATGCAGCACTGCAGGTGGGGTCTCACCAGAGCAGAGCAGAGGGGCAGAATCCCCTCCCTGGCCCTGCTGGCCACCCTGCTTTGGATGCAGCCCAGGACACGTTTGGCTTTCTGGGCTGCAAGTGCACATTGCTGGGTCGTGTCCAGCCTCTCACCCACCAGCACCCCCAGGCCCTTCTCAGCAGGGCTGTGCTGGATCTGTTCATTCCTCACCTGTACGACCCAGATACAGCACCTTTTACAGTTATTTGACTTTTTGAAAGCAAAAAGTAAATAAAGAATAATGTATATTCCCGTACTATCAAGTTACTAATTTTTATATTACAGAACTAACAAAGCTGCAGGACCTTCTTGCATTATATACCTTTAAGAGAACTGAGGCAGGCAAGAAATATGTTAATATCTTGCATCACACATATTTGTCAGATTTACCATCTTTACCCAGCCTTAAGAATTGTACTGGCTTCATGACACCCCACTGAAGAGTCTGACCATAGAGGTAAAAAGAAAATCCCAACACTTTACCCCAGACATTTCTTAGAAAACAGAAAGTGCACAAAATTTCAGTTAATTATTATCATACAACAGATACCTTCCTCAACTTACAAAATCATTAGTTTTCTTTGTAGGGAATTTTTATATCATGGATTATATGTGTGCTCACTGTGGGAAAATTCCAAATGCAAACTCAGTTGTAAGGGCATAATTGGAAGGACACTTTCTTCTGCTGAGTTCTTATTAAGGTCAATGATGTTCAAGGCAAGATATGGCAGAACTGAAGTTACTTTTTCACAACCAGCAATGGTGAAAAGTAAAAAAGCTGACAGACTTATTTACTTATTTGGAGGAGTGAACAACACACAATGGCTTTTGATCTGTTTCATTTCGTAAGTATACCTCCATGATCAATTTGATTCTTAAATTCTTGATAACTCATTGCTCTTGTAACTTTCAGATTCACATCTCTAAGATGCATGACCCTCTAAGAACAAACAAATTGACTCAGCCTCTGAGAACTGTAACATTCACCATTTAGATGTGCTCATCCTCCATTCATATTAAATGTGAAAATCAAAGATCGAAGTAAAATAACACTGCAACATAAAGAATTTAATACGGTACTCTAAATTTTTTGCTCACTGAAAAATGTATTATATTAGACACAACTAATAAGTATAATTGTTCTGGTCTATGTTCCCCCTACAGCTGTTGCTGTTACTGAAAAGCTAACATTTCTAGTAGGCAGCACTTTCTCTTTAAAAAGTGCAAGTTTTATGACTAAAATGGTAATTCCTAAGCAGCCTGTCAAAAATCTTACTGACCCTTTGCACCAGGTAGTTGTAGACAGGTCCTGCCAAGATCAGGAACAAGTGTTAAAGAATGCATCACATCCACTTCTGAGATTTTAAAAAGCATGCAGGGAGGGAACACACCTTTTTTCAACCCTAAACTTGTGTAGGTACCACACTAAGCAAAAGGGTAAGGAAGGCATCCGCATCATGAGATTTGTGACAAAATACCAAGCTGACAATACTGATTTCTTCATTAATGTAAATTTCAGTGTTGAAAGAGTTGAGTCCATGACATCTCCAGAGCACAATGTGTAGCAGTACTCACCATCCTTATGGAGGAGAAATTAGGCGGAGACCTGAGCCCATTCATACATAACCTGACGAGTCCAACACGTGATGTCAGCTTTCAGTCAGAATTCAGGAATATTTAACTCCTGAATGTGTAAACTTAGTTTTATAACCACAGGATTATGCTGCCAGCGCTTCTTGCACTTAACACATGCGAGTTTACTACCAAAAAAAACCCCAAAAAAAAACCAAAACAAAAAACCTAACTCCAAAAACTCACTTCTCAAGGGGAAAATAGCAGCACTTGAGAATCCAAAGTACAGTAACATTACAAATGACTGACAATAACGATTTATACCAGAAATTCCTTTTTTGCTTAACCACGGCATCATACTCTTCTCAAAGAAACAGCTTTTAAATTGAGATCTGATTTACATTTCAGGTAGAAATGGCTATTGATTTAATCTGCAGAAATTATTTGCATTATTCTGTATACAGAGAAGTGAACCAATAGTGCTGTCTACAGAAGTTCCTTGTTTCTAGAGGCAGAGGTTAATTTGATTCATCAAAACCAGCTTGTCAATCTGTAAGATAAAAAACGCTATAAAGGCTTCCTATAAAAATTGCAAGAGATCATGTCAAATTAATTAATTAGAAGTCAAAGAATCAAAGAATAATTATAGAATCATACATGGTTTGGGTTGGAAAGTACCTTGAAGACCATCTAATTTCAACCCCTTTACATGCGCAGGGCACCTTCTACTAGACCAGGTTGCTCGGAGCCCCACACAACCCGGCCTTGAACATTTCCAGGGATGGGGCATCCACAGCTTCTCTGAACAACCTGTTCCAGTGCCTCACTGCCCTCAAAATAAAGAATTTCTTCCTAATATCCAATTGAAACCTGCTCTCTTTCAGTATGAAGCCATTATCCCCACACCCCCTCATAAAAAGCACCCATCCAGCTCTCCTGTGGGGCTGCTTGATGTCAGCAATGGTCCCACAGGTGCTCATCCTACCAAGTACATGATGATTAGCACTGTCTTTATCCCAGTAACACTTCCAGCAGTAAGACCAGCAGACTGTCAAACACCCAGACAAGATACACCTAAGACTTCAGACTCCAGGAGAAAGCTGTGTACAACAGAAGCAGAAGTGGACTAACCAGCAACACTACTGCAATTATTTTAAACTACCAGACTCAGTTAACGAATGCATCCAAGTAAAGCATGCTTTACAGTTATTTAACTCATAAACCATTTATAGCAGCAGGAGTCCATGTTCCATGTGTAACTGGGCATTTGGAAGTCACGGGACTACACCATCCTAGAAAATTAAGAAGGATGGGCATCTGTGCAGCCATGTATAATGAAGAATTTCTGATATTACACTACGAACATCCCCCACACAAACACAGTGTTTCTCTGACCACAAGAAAGATTAGGAGTGAAGACTACAAGAACAGAAGTAAAAACATGGGGATAACTGTGACCATCTCTCTGCGTGAAAGAACCAAAATACTTTTAAGTTTTTTTGAATAGGCACCGTTCTTGTTTACACATTAAAAAAGGAACAAGAGCTGGAGATCTGATGTTGTTTGCAATACTTTTAAGCCTCACCGCGTTCCACTTACCTCAAGTAGAAAATATAAAAATCCAAGAAAGCTGACTTTATTTCATTTGAAAAGGGTTGAGGGGGAAAGGCAATTACATATCATAAATAATAAAACATGGATGTATGGAGATACAAACAATCATTGAAAGAAATAAAAAAATATCCTTCAGAATTGCCAGGTGCTTTATTTATTAACTGCAGCCAACATGCAGTAGAGCAGCCTTCTGCCCATCCTTGCAGGACCATAGCACAGAGAAAGAAGGGATGTGGAACTGGAAAGCATATGCTAAGTAGAGAACATACAGATGGTAAAAGTGTACTCAGAATTATAAAGAAAAAAGATAAAGATCTCTGGATGGTGGAAAAGAACAACATACACTGGAGAAACAATACCTTGGACTCTGCTGTTTCTGGATAGCTGTGCACATGTTAATCATGCTAAAGCATGATTAGAAATATTTTTTTGCTTTACTGAGAGATAGTTATTTCCATACCGTAGGTAATTCATCTTCTCTCCAAAAGTCCAGGAAGCTATCTATAGTTATTTCATAAGATGAATGTTTTTTGCTCAAGTGAACAATGCAAGCAACCACACAGGAGGGATTAATGCAGAGTATTATCGGAAAACATTCTCAAAAAGTGGAAGAGAGATGAAAAGGTTTCTGATGTTATGATAACACACAAACAAAGCCACTTTTCCTCACCTGTTGTCATCATTCAAAGGGAGGGAAGTGGATACAGAAAGAGTAGGGTGTTGAAATCAGGTTAAAAGGTGTTGCAGGATGAGGACTGTGTCCATACTTTAGGTGAGACAGCAAAGCAGAAGCTTGGAGACAACCTCTGCTCTGAAAGAGGACTGAAAGTGTGAGTGACAGATCATTTCTGAAATGTGTTAATAGAGTCCCACAGGCTACCTGAACCACATTCAAGATGTCAGTCTTCCTGTGGTGTCTGCCATCAATAGAAGTAGATGACGAAACTAGAAAAAATTATAATGCCATCTGCTCATATAAACCAAAATTTTCTCTCCCCACCTCGCTTCTTCAGCTGTTTTTGCCCCAAGCTTCAAAGCCCTATTTGTATTCATACAAAATCTGTTTACAGTCAACTTCACTGCTATACTGGAGCTTCTCCCCCCGTACCCCCAAGACACAAAGCAAAGCTGGCCAGGTGTCTCTAAACCACAGAGCCAGCTGCTCCAAACCAAGCTCACAGGAAATAGCAAGGAAAATATGCAGCATTTGACACATCTGGAATAGATTGCAGTCTTTGAAAATAGTGTCCCAGTTCCCTTCCTCCTGCTGATGAGATTTCAGGCTTCCAAACTGATGCATCAACTATAGAGGATTAGATAATGTGTACATTTTTAACCCTACATATTCTTTCTGACCAAAGAAGAATTTTTTGCAAGGTAGGACACAAGGTATCTGCATGAAGCGTTCTATAAAATGCATGTACCAAACAGAAGTAATTCTACCAGAAGTGGCTACTTAATATGGGAAAATTGATAACGTTGAAAAATAGTACTAGTTGATTTTGGTAAGCATAGAAAATGAAGCAATACTGTCTGCTTTGCATGGTTGCATTAACTCCTTAAAATAAATGCCCTCAGTTTGTTGCCATAAAACATGAGATGAAAAAGAGCAGGGAGGATTAGTTAGTACCTATTTTGCCAAGTAATTTGTCTGTAATTCCACGTTGACAGAAATACTGCAGTGTGCATTTTTCGACATGAAGTACAAAAAAACCCAAAAAGCATTAAGTCTTAATTAGCAAAACAAAGCAATGCTTTATTATTCGCTTCTTTTTCATCTGGACAATGAAAGCAAAAGAACACAGAAACAAACAGAAGTTTAGAAGGAAATCTCAATAGGATATTGAAAATAACACTTAACTTTCTTCTTTCCATAAAAAGCTGAGAAGTAGAGGTGCCCCTAAAGTTTTAGTCACTATCAGTTATCTCTGAAAGATTAGGAAAATTAAAATGTTTACATATGTATATTTTAAACATTCATTATAGATACAAAACTCAGTACAGCACTAGCTTAACACAACATAAACCTCACTGTTTTTAATGTTAGTAATAAAAAAGCAGAATTCTAATTAAAGAGAAAAATGGAGGAAACTATTTGTACTTTTTTCCTCAAAGGTGCAAACAACAGCCAATGTATTTTTGCAACTGAGATTCCAGTTGTACAAAGGACTGAGAGATGTCTTCTCCTATTTAAAGGAGAAGCATAAATTTCACAAACTTTAAAAGAAACCACACATGCATGAACAGTAGACAGTACCCCTTAAAGAGATGATATTTGTAAGAACATAATGGTATACCTTAAACGAATAAAGGGAGAGGTAAAACACACATTTTCTTTCAGAGCTTTAAAAGATTTTTTTTTCCTTCATAGATTATTTCCCAAATTACCTTGCATTTAGACTAGTTTGTTCTTATGAAATGGCAAAATATTTATTCTAAACAAGCATTATAAAGTAGTTGAATGACTTTTATTGAGAAGCCCTCAGTGTGGATGTTGTATTTATAGTGACCTCAAGAATGCAAACCTCCAAAATTACATCTACTACTAACTAAACCTTTAATAGCCAATTAACAAAAATGTATATATAGCTCTAAGATTAAACAAAATTTAGAGAATATGCTGTTACAAAATATATTTTGACATATTTCCTAAGAAGCAATTAAAACAGTCATTTATGCAGAATTATTTACAGGGGACTCAAAGTGTATCAGTTTTAGCACAAACCAGTATATTGGTTTGAGTTCAATAAAATATTGGCGAATATAAGTTTGTGACAAGGAAATTTGGGGTTTAGTAAACTTAAAAATGTTCTATACAATCATCAGATGAATCTAAATTATATAAAAAAACCTGTCTGAACTGGTTAATCTGAATCATTTAATGCATTTCATTGTACTCATAAGTTCAGATCACCAAGGCAGTGGTACATACAAGCTGTGAAACAAGTTACCACTCAATTCTTTCAGATACAACGAGCACAGATTAACTGAGTCTGACTGTACCTAATCTATACTTACAGATAGTTTGTTCTTACTTCAGTACTATCTTTTTAACAAGCACATATACAAATGTGCTAAAACAAAAGGCAGCAATTATAAATATTTACTAGAATGACCAGAACTGGTACTTGAGTATAACCATCCTGTCATTCATTTTTGAAGCCGTATTTTCACTAATTTGTCTTCTGGTTTTAGTAGTCCTCTATCTTATTAACTTGGAAGGTTACAGATCATCTGGAAGTTTCACACCAGCATAGGAAAGGAATGTCTCTTCGATGCAGTCTGGAGATAAAGGAAAAGTTGTACTTCAGTTCATCGTCGTAACTCACCAGAAGCAGCGTTGCTAAGTGACCAGCAAACCTGAACTGCAAGCAGAACAGCAGCCTCCCCACCCCCCATGTCAGAATGGAAGAAAAACCCCCAAAAATTTACTGTTATTTTGTTATGTTTTTGAAAGAACTCCTGAGAATATTTTCTAACTGTAGGGGTGTTATTTGTTATTTATTAAAACTAATAATCAGTGTAGAGGAGTCACTGTAGAAGAACTTACTTGTCTATGAAAGAACAAGGACATTTTCATGTGATAGCAATTAATTTGAACTACTTGTTTCAGTACTTAAGATGCCTCAAAAACATAATATTTATGTGTTCATCTCTCTAAACACTCCATAGACCTTATAAGCCCACAATCCTTACATCTCAGTGGTGCTTACAAGTAAAGAAAAAATTGAAAGCCACTGAACTCTGACAGGACAACTCATTAACTTCAGTAAATGCTGGGTTAAACAATGTTTTGTCCCAACACAGAATTTTAACTGCAGAAGAGTGAGGAATCCCAGACTGCATTATCTTACACTCTCACTGTTCTCAAATACCATTTAGTCCTAACAACTGTTTTTAAAATAATATTTTTAATCTGTATTGTACTGAAAGCTAACAGATATTTGCAGTCTCACCTCAACAAATTTCAGTATTCTGAAGAGATTACCACAACACTAAGAAAAGAAACCATATATAACTACTGCAAAAAGGCAATGCTGCCACGTAGCTGCCAATTTAGATTGGTTACTAAAAGGCAATATAGGCCTCAGTTAATTAAATCACTGAATAATTTGGAAAAAAATGGCACATTTAAAAGAAATGTTATGTCAGAGTTATGTTAACAGATTTTTTCATAATCAAGTTTATATTGTATAGCACACATTCATCATTGGCTGTTTTGAAATGTTTATCACTGTCTTACTGATCCTGTAACCAATCCTGAAGAAAATTTATAAAAAACTTTTTATTTTTTGCAGCAAACATAGCTTCTCAGGTATGTCAAAATGCAGTCTTTAAGCATTTTTAGTGAAGTGCAGAAAAATGAAAGTGCTGCAACACTTAGTTCTAGGCTTAAATTTATCTTGTCATGCAATTTAAATAAAACAAGTTGAACACAAACAAAGACCCCTGGTTTAAGTTACATAGCAAAGTCCAATAAATCCACGTAACGGATAAATAGTATTAAAAAAAAAAAGAGTGGATTTGTGCCAGACTGATTAGTCAGCTACCTGAAGGATACATAAAGCACATTGTTGCATACACAATAATCATACTTGTACATGACTGTCTTAATCCAGTCATGTAAAGAGAGAGAATACTCAACTATTGTTTGCACGTTCAGACCCATGTCAATCAGATTTAATATGCAGGCAGATTAGTGCTTCCTAACTTGCTGACAACAGGTTGACTACTAAAGCCAGTTTCCCAACACAAAGGACAGTATCCTGACAGCAGCAGATACTGTTTGTTAGGAAAAACAACATGTTCCTCTTAATTTTTGTTACTGAACATTAGTTCCAGGGAAGACTGGAGACAATGAGGATGCATTATTTACTTTCAAACAAGAGACTTCACACACCTCCAAGCCCATGAAGGATATATATACAATATTCATGACAAATGTTCAAAAACCATGCAACTTCTACTTCGTGACACAAGCTTGATAATTTATTTTTAATATTTCATTCTTCTCCATTTTCTTGGGAAAGATAACCTCATCACTAAAAATTGCTTACCTTCAGTACAAGAAAAAAAATCTTGTTCTGTGAGCAGCTGCCATGCTTTCAGACATATTTCTGACTTTAAGATAATTAACAAAGCCTCGAAAGAAGAGAAGGAGTCCTGAAAGTGTAGAAAATGCACAAAATTCAGTATATTAACATATATACATACTATCCCACATTATTCTTATTAACATAATTTTTAAAACCTAGCCTACAAAGTAAATTGAAGTCTTTATTTATCACTCACAAATTCAACAAACAAGTCACCTTTCATCTTGTAATACAAGGATTCAATTTTATGGAATGCTTTTCAGAAATGTTAGTGATTTTCAGTTCAAGTGTCATCTGCTAAAAAGACTGCATGAAAATACTTAGGAAAAAAAATCCTGAAAAGAGCCTGATTTGCAAATTCTTTTCAAGTAGAATTCTCAAAATAAATTACTAATGTGTTAGAAGACCACCTGGTTCACAAAATGTACCTTTAGCAATGTGTACAATAAATGTACTGCAAGTCAAAAGAGGAAAAAAAAAAAAGACTAAGTAAGGATTGCACTAGCAAGAAGCCAGTAATGAATTATAGTAGATTATGACTTGGGATTTAACCATCAGTGAAAAAACACCAAGAGGAAGAACAATTGTCAAAGAAGATTACTCAACATATGTCAATATTACAGTTTTTGTCAATTCCACGTTTCAAAATCTTTTAAAATATTTACATTTCATTGCATTTGAAAGAATATTTCAGCTAAGAGGAAAAAAGATGTACACAATAGTCGCAGGGAAGTTACATTAGCAATGATGGTACCTTGAAGATATATGCTTAGGTGAATATACACATGTGCATTAAAACTCCAAAGGTTCAAATGAATATCTAAACTGAGGTTTTACAAATTCAGCAAAGGATTTAATTCCTTTCTTTCCTACATGATGCACTTTTTCTTCCTGCTGTCCTGGATGAGCCCCTGATTTTTTCCAAAAATAATTTATTCTGTAAATGATTTCTGTTTGTGATTTTTTAACTTTCCTTTTGCTTTTTTAAACCAAAGATTCATTAGGACATGCATGTAAGCAAGAAAAAAAAAAATGAGAGCAACAGAGAATGCTCTGCTAACCCATGGAACTTCAACTAAGCTGAACGCATTTCTGTGATCAAGGTGAATTCTGCATAGAGAAGAAAGCAGTAAGATCTTGACCACAAGTCTACTACAAAACCTGCTACCCAGAGGCTACCAGAGATAGTCCCCCTTTCAACTGAAAAGAAGCTGAAACAGCAAAATGTGGGTAGGCAGCTCTTTAGGTGCTTGATAGCATATTTTCTGCATTATACATGTTGGAAAACCAGTCCAAGCTCAACCCACATTTTACATTTCTCTTTTAAGGGAAGAAAAAAAAAGCACCACGCTTTCCACTGTGTTCCTCAATAAGAAACATTGGCTAAGATTTAAATTTAAAATTTAGAATTGTCTCTCTCCAATTTTTTCACTGTACAGAACAGCTCTTTGGAAGTAGAGCACTTTGCTTTTCCGTGACGCAAAAGCAGATTTTTCCAGATGCTGAAAGAAGGAGAGCGAGCAGAAACAGATCAGTGAACACCAGAAGAGAGGAGATGGCAGTAGTTGGGCTCAAGGATGTCAAAGGGCTATGCAAAAGAAAGGCTCCAACTCATTCACTTCTGGAGAGATGCTGGACATACTACTTTGTGTGCTCTAAAGGGAAGATTATCAAAAACAACAAAACACAGATCTGGTTGGCAGTGTTCCCATGACACGATAATACTCCTCCATGTCCTGATAAGTACCTTTTTTGGGTTGAAACCTTCTGTGGTGGTCTAGTAATCCCATACAGCCACTTCATCAGTTTAAAAACACTGTTGGCATACTTCATGCAAAACATACATAAGACAAGGGAATGATGACTGCTGGATGCATGCTGTATGCCTAAGAATGACTTTTATTCCAAGGCATATTATAAACTTTGTGATTTAAAGAAAAAATAAAAAAATCCTCAAACACTTCAGACCAAAAATAAGGCTTTCTCAAGTTAAAGTGAGCTACTTCCTGAACATGTGCAAGAGACTAGTAAAAACTACATAGACATGTGGGGGCAGGGGGAGTGCTAACGGAAGAGCACTATTTTCATCCTAGTGGAAAAAGGTGTAAAACCTCAATCCCAGGCACCACAGGGCTTGGTTTTAATTCAAGACTTATCTGGAAATGTTTGTGCCTGCAAAGTCATTTCACTTCAATGTCTGTTGGTGCCTGCAAGGAGTCATTTCACCTACTTCAATACAATAACCTCAAACAATACAAAAACATTCAAGGGACCAATGCTGTGATGTTAAACATTTGCAGTTTCTACATATTTCAAGCAACCAAGTGCACCACAGCAGAGCAAGGTGCGTATTAGAAAGTTTGATGAATGCCCTTGAACACTAAAAGGCAGACAGAGAAAGTTTTAGGTAATGTTGTTTAAGACTTTTGGCATTTCTTGCAAGATAAATAGCAAGTCACATGCAGTCAAGATCTCAGAGTTGGTGTTTTTTCTTAATTTACTCAACACTTCATTCTAACATTTGCTGTTAGCCACTTGAATCAATTGACTCAAGGGGAAGAGTGCCACCTACTGAACCAGCAACAGTTCAGCATGCTTCCAGAGCTGGAAACAGATTAAAATGCATAGCAGCATTCACTTCTGTAAAAAAAAAAAATCATTCCAGATTCCATACTCAGATTACAAAATCACCAGTTGCAGAAAAGGTATGGTGGCTGGGGTTTGGTATACCTTCATTAAAAACAAACAGAAGAGCAGAATTTGATATGCATAAGACTTTGAACATGGGCAGGCAGAGCTCTTAAGAGAAAGCTGACATCATGGGACCACTGTGATCAGCAAGCATGAAGCCATTCTCTCATCCTACTGAGCAACTGCTGATGCAGTTTGCATTTCAAAGGACTCAAAAAGGGACATTTTGTGCCCTGTGCACAAGACAGCAGACTCCACCTTCCTGGGTTCAGTCACATTTCTTAAAATTACAAGTCTAAGTTTAACACATAATCACTTATGCAGAACAACATATTTTGAGCTGAAGGGTATTTGAATAGTCCACACAATAACACTACTATGGTAACCAATAACCTCACGAATACTATGGAAATAAAAACAATGCACAAAACTACCAGCAGCTAAGGAAAAGCACATAGCTAAACATGTGACAAAACTCTTATTTACAATGACATGATTAATATTTGAGTACTTCCACATCAAACAGAAATTAATTCAACTGCCACTTACCAAGTACGAGAAATATCCACCAAAGCCAGTACTGTCCATTGAAATATCCAGTAAAATAATCTGAAAACTGAAATTCATACATGAGGCTTAGCTGCAGTAAGATAGATGACTAAGACATATTTAATGCAAATTAAGAAAGCAGAGGAAAAAGCAAATTAAGAGTCATGTATCCTACTAAAATGCAAAACTATTATTTGTGCAGCAGTTTAATACACAAAACACTTCTAGTGTCAGTCGGTTTCTGGCAAAGTAATTCAAAATATCTAAAAAATATGCGTGTGTACCTACATAAAATATATATATATATGAAAAAGGCCCTTGCATTACTTGCCAGTAATCCGATGGTTTTTATTATAATGAATCACCACCTGTCGATTTTCCTTTTTTCCCCCCAATGCCTGCCATCCCAAACACATTACAGAAGCCTGCTGCTTTAGATATTAACACGAAAAGCCACATTAGTTTAATCTTATCAGACAGGGATGTTCTGCTGACCCCGCAAAAGAAGAGCTTTTGACCTTCTGTATACCCCCTACTGTTAATCGCTGCCACGAATACCAGCCCCATAAAGACCCCCAACTCATTAAAGTCTTTTCATTTTCAAACCAGCATTCAGTTCCCAGCAGTGAGCTGAGCGCAACTAAATGAACCTTGAAGTGCCATTTCAACTGTTCCCGCCAGTGACCATGGCAGGCAGTTTTGTCCTCCCTCTGATGTGGGAGGCAGCTGGAGGGCAGGGTGTGATCGTACTGGAGACAGGTATCTGTGCCTTTACCAGACTCCAGACTTCATGCTTCACTGATAAAAAGGCTAATCAAATGTCGCCAAAACCCACACAAAAAGTAGAAATGGGGAGATGTGTGAGGAGTTGCCAGAAGGAATAAAATAACCTACTTAGCAGCTCTGCACACTTTCCATACACTTCCACCCTGCTATCATTTATTATGTTTACTGCATCCTGACAGTGCTTCTCACTTGCCCTTTTTAGGACATTTCAGTATATCAACCAAGAAGTAGTGGGAGGGAAATAAAAAACCCTGCATGAACAAAAGAACGTCCACAAAAAACAAACAAAAAAACCAACCAACCAAAAAAACCCCAACAAAACAAAAACAACCAAAACCAACCAACCAAAAGATACCAGGCCACATATGCAACCAATATATTGGATAAAAAAATCCAAGACATTTAAAGAACTCTAGATATAGCCGGCTTTTTTCTTCAACTAATCCACGTGTTTTTTTCCAGAATAAAGACAGATCATGTGAATTCTTGGAGGGTTTAATCTTATATACTCTACTCATTTCTATCATTAAAGAAAAAAATAGCAAGAACAGAATTGCTAAGTTGAACTAAAGAATTGGTATTTACATTATCCCTATATTAATACTCAACTTCTAGGATTTTGACAACACATTGGCATTGATCCCATCTCACTTGTTAGTCAGTATTTTCAATTCCACATCATATATATGTGGGTACATACACACACCAATACACTTCTCCAGAAGTTACAATTTCATTTAATTGGAAAGAAGATTTACTAAAACCAGCAAATACTTCCCCATGTGCATTACTCTCCTCTCCTACTCTCCTTGGGCAGAATCAGCCATGGCTGCAGAATTTCCCCAACAGTAAAACTGTGCTTTTGTTCCCCCTGCCCTTCCTTCTCCCCAGTAAAAACTGATACAGACCAAGCATATGTGATTTCAGGCCTTTTAGACACTAAAAAGTTTTATACTACTGAACCTGAGTGAAAAAGGGTGACACAGGCCTTTGGAAGAGCTTGAAAGAAAGGAACAGAACCATCTGGTGCACACAGGCCTGCCTGTGTGTCACCATTAAAATGACTGTCAACACACACCTTGTGAGCTTTCTGCTCTTGTCTCTGGGAAGGGAGACAACAGAGCAAGGTGATGATCTCCACTATGAAGGAAACCCACCCCTGAGGCCTTGGAATTAGCCAGCTCTAACATTTTTGAATTAGTAGCAGATTACATACAATAATTTAATTATAGTCTAGAACACAGTAATTCTACAAGGAAGTTTATTATATATTACTTTTTATGTTTGTTTTGAGCACATTTTCCAGCACAGAGGAATAATAAAACTGACATAATAAGCAAGTTCTGCCCTCTGTTTAGCATGCCTTAAGGGAAGCTGAAAAGATACCCAATGAATGCATAGTCAAAAAATTTATGTCTTCTCTCTCCATTAAGATAAATTCCATCTAAGCCCCTGAATTCCAACAAATACACCAGAATCACATCTGGTCCAGCAGCATTCCCCTGCTCTGGATGAGCAAAAAGGAAATTGAAAAAGCTCTAAGAATGATGCAGTACATGTCCAGGAAGGACCATGCAATCTCTCTACAACTTTTTTTACTATTTCGCTAAAACCAAATAAAGTTACCAACACACACACCAGGAAAAAAATTTTAAAAAAAAAGTCATTGATGGCAGAACATAAAAGTTTTCCAAGTTATCCGAGACCTTTTTCTTCATTAAAAGGGATGAGATTTTAAATGTTGTGTCTCATAGATATATAGAATTCAAGTTCAGAAAGCAGCATTACATTTCATCTAGCATCCACTTAGCTAAGTAACTTGCATTTGGCTAATACACCTTTTGGAAAAGTATCTAGTTTTGCAGTGAAAACGTCAAGAATCAAGCATTTAAGATGGTAAAAATGTGGCTAACTTCATATTGAAGTTGGACTTGATCCCATATGCATCTTACAAGGAATAAAAGAATCAAATACAAGGAAGAAATGCTTTCTTATATTCCCTTCCCAACAGGCCAAGACATTTATAAATCTTTTATACAGGACACTGTAATACCAGTGATATTTTAGGTACTTGCTCCACTTCTTCTGTAGACTTTTAAATACCTGTGCAAGGAATGAGTCATTCTGCATTTATTTTAGTGGAAATGTGAACATCAAATGCTAGGTCAGGTAAAAAAAGAAAAAACACTGATTTTTAATTCCCTTATTATATCCTTGAATAAATTGTTATGGGTTTGCTCTGCAGAGTCTGTACAGTGTGAATCAAGAAACATACCCGTACAATGAGAATCCATTTGATCAGGGAGAGCCCAAATCCACAGATTGCACCATACCTTCCAGCTATGGTATTTGTTATACAGAAGGATAAACAAAATCCAATCCAGTTGAAAATAAACGCCACTATAAAATAAAAGAAACAGTAGCTTCTGTTAATCTGTATAGCTAAGCAAACAGACTTAAAAGTAATTTCACTTTTAAACTACTAAGGACATGCTTACACAGTCAGTTAATTCCCTTCCGGTAATTCAGGCTTTCAGAGATTGACTTTGAACCCAGACATTCCCCATGGTATAGTCACTTAATGACAAAGCAAATGGTAAACAGGCTGGAACCTACTACTTTACACAAGAGAAAATTCCAACATAAAAGAAAGTATTACACTGCAATAGACACCTAACCAGATTATACTAGACATGAAGGGTAAATTCACAAAAAGGACTATAACACAAGATTTGGATTAAAACAAAGAAAAAGAACCCTTGCTACACTTTTATAATCAAAAATATAGTTATATGCACACATACGTGCATGTCTCAAGGCTGTTTTATTCAACTTTATCCAGTTTTGATTGAACAGAATAAAACTATCCAGTCTTGCTCTGTAAACACAGTGTAGAAAGGAAGATAAGTTGAGAAGCTGATGTTTCATTGGTCTCCTTTAGATCTATATTCATATCTTCTCTTTTAGATCTATATTCATAAGACATAAGGCTTGGAAGTTTTACACAGAAGTTTAAGAAATCAATGAACAAAAAGGGCATTGAGCATAACTACCACGACCGCTTCAATTAACACTTTTACACAACCCCCAGTTTAACAACTTGATTTTTCATATCTGCATGTGCACTTGGCAATCAGCATCATCATCATCTATATTGACTTCAAGTTGCATACATTACATCAGAGTGTGAGAATTCACAATTAGGGGAATGTCTCAGCTTGGGAATCAGTGAGGGCATCTAAAAAAAAAACCACCAAACAGAAAAGCTGGAGGAGCTGGTAGAAGAAGGCAACTCAGGAATTCTGGAGAGGACATGACAGTGGAAAACTGAAAACATTAGGGAACTCCACAGTAAACACAAGAGTCACAGAGGATGGAAACAGGAATGGAAAAGGGGCAGAGGGGAACAAAACCCCTGCCCACAAATCCTTCATGTTTAAAGTCCCAAACCTAGCTACATAAAATTCAGACATTAAATCATCACAGCAAAAAGTCTGTCTCTTCAGTTAAAGTTTGAACAGACAACTAGGAACAGAAAATTGCTCAATATTTTCCTTTGATTAAAGCATTTTGAAGTATTATCTATAAAAAAACAACTATTCTTATACTTTAAAACCTTCTTACAATTTTTCCAATAATCCACATGAAAATGCAATGATATGTTCACAAATGCAAAATTAGTCTGTAAAACTGCAGCACGATTCCATGAACTGTAAAGAAACTGAAGTTACAAGGGTAGTTTTGGAAGGCTTCACATCAACAAAGTCATTTAGAACAAGTGAGAAAACATCTTGCTTTGGTCAGATACATGGGTAACAGACGGTGGCAACAAGAATTCTTACTTTTATACGAATTACTAAACTAAAAGGTCCCCAAAAACAAAATAAAAAAACCCCACAACTCTGAACATATGCTGATCCAATTGGCATATGCAGAGGAAAAAAAACCCAAAACCCTAAAAAAAAAAACCCTAAAAAAACTCCCTACAGAACAACATTGGGACCCTAACATTTACCTATCTTTCCAAGACACCTTTACATTTGCGAGAGCCTAGATAAACTGTTTTGATTTCCCTATTTTAAGCAAGCTCTCCAAACCCACCATCTTTTAACAGTAACAGATTTCAACAGCTCCTTATTGAATGCATTCTCTGATCCTGTCTCAGAGTAAGAGCTCAATGCTCTTTCTCCCACTAGTCAAGCTACAAAGGGTGACTTTGATTATGGTTCCAAAGACAGGTCACCTATATTAAAAAGGACACAGGATTAACATGTTTCTAATGGTCTACAAGGACTAGAGGAATTCTCAGAATATGTACAATTTTAATAGATACATATTTTAAAAAATTACCTCAACTCACTTGTAAGTATTATAAAAATTGGAGATTTCCAATCATAAATATAGGAGGGGAAAAAATTATGAACACCGACAATTTTACCTTACTTTCAACCTGAATGAAAGGAATATTCAAAATAGAATCCACAGTGTATAGGTATTTGATGATAGGTATTTGATGGATATTTAACATCAAGGTAATTCTTGAAAGAACATCAACATGTTCCAGTCTTGTTCACAGTAAGGGTTTTTTTTCTCTTTAATTAGTCTGCTGTTCCATCAAGTTACATAAGCAGTTAATGCAAGCAGAAAAGACATAAACCTTATAAAAGCTGTAAACTATGCAAGTTCAGACATTCCAATAAAACTGAGTTATATACAGAAGAAAAATCTTATTATTTAAGTTTTTATCTGTAACTTGTACAGTGAGGACCTAATCAAAAATTTGTGTATTCAGCAGCATAAGGAACATGTTACTTCCACCTCTCTAAAACTCAGGCAATATATTAAGGAGATTTTCCCAACACTGCCTTGGTGTTGAATCATTTTAATAAACTTAAGATCGGCAACAATAATGTATACACGTTTTCCATCTTTCCCATTACTTCTCCTTCACATTCCATGTCCTACTGCTACTCCTAAAATCATTCTCCTTGTCTCATTGCGGTTAAAATACATTATTTGCTTTCAGAAATGCATCTCCAGCTTCTGAGCAGACTACAATTCCTTCCAATTGCTTTTCTCTACATCGAGATCAGCCTCATTTGTTTATCTGTATATCTTTTTCCATCATGTCATCCATGTGAATCTTCTGTCAGCCATGCAAATTCTGAGCTTTACAGCTTGCACTGCATCTGGTAAAAGTTACTGCAGTTAATTCCTGTCTCAACTTATTATTGCAATGAAAGTTGTTCATAATTTTCATTCCTATGTTATCATAGAGAAGCCACAGCACAAGTTCCCCCATCAAGCTGAGGGAGAAAATAGGCTGGTGAGGCAGTGACCAGTAAAAGGAATTATGTACTAATTTCTCTAGAATTACCAACTTCCTTCTCTATCTACTAGAGACAACTAAGTCATTTTACAAGTTCCTTGCTGGAACAAATGCTATCCTCCACTATTTTTCTGCATCCTCTCACTTTGTGAAATATAAATGACACTGCTCACCTGCTCAAGAGAGGACCTTATCCTTCATACCACAGCAGCGTCCATGACATTCCCGCACAGACGATGTGCCATGCACACAGACCTGCCATGACACTAATACACGCTATCATAAGGAAAGCCATTCTTAAAACTGCGGGGAAAAAATCTAATGAGCTCCTACAACTACACCACGATTCTAACTAAAAAAGCATTCTTAACTTCTGCTTGCTCATCCTCTTCATGCAGCCAGGTTCTGTGTGCATCCTGTAGATCTCCACTGCAAATCAAACCACTCTGCAACAAGAATTGTTTTCTATCCCAAGTGATTACATTCCTGCTTGAGCCCAACTTTCAATTATTGTCAACTTTCCTTTAATAAATTTCAGACATTTAGATGAAACTCACGCTGACTGCACTGGCATAATGCCTTCACTATCTACTTTGGATACTCTAGCAGCATTCAGACAAGTGGCACTGATAAAAGTATGATTTTTGAATTTTGTAACTCCTAAGGTGATGACAAGAGGAGAGAGTAAGTCTACATTAATGTAAATTCACATGAAAAGAACAAGCATTAGCATTATTTTTTCCACGACAACAAAACTTATAATGAAACACGTAAGAAACTTCTTTTTGGGAGGAGGAGGGTTGGACAAAAGGTCTTTTTTAATAAAGAGTGTTCTTGATCCAACGCAGTGCCTACATTTATGCTATATTTCTCCTTAAGGTTTTCAGTAAAATAATCCCAGCCAAAATACAAAGTACAGGACTTTTGAGTTGTACATATTGAAATACATCACATAAAATGATAATGACAAGCACGCAACATTGTGATTTTTCCCCAGTTGGTCTAGCACTTCACCTGCTGATCTTTTTTATGTAGCTTTCCACAGCTACGCATTAATCACTTGGTTTAAGTTTATATTCAGTGTCATGAAAAGAAGCCAGCAAAACTGAACTGAAGCCTTATGCTTCACATTTTAGCCATGGCTCAAGCCAGTAATAAGATTATAATGGCAACTACACATACAAAAAGCAGCTATGCTCAGTTATAGTCTTTATTCCACAATTTGTTTATTTACTATTTTAATATATAGCAAACACCAAAGAGCTAAATGCTTTATACCTGGCCTAGATTTACTAGGCATACTGCAATAACAAATAATTCTCTCCAGATCTTCATGCGCCACTAGGAATTGCTCTTCCCATTCCTGCATACAATTTGTTCCGTTCGTTAACTGGGACACACCTTTGCTCCATCCTGAGTGTTCACCTACATACTGATGATGATCACTACAACTACTGGCTATCAGTTTCCACAGAAAAAAGACTATTTTTTTCTTAGTGATGAATGTGCAGAAACATTCCTTGGCAATTTATTCCTACTTCTTCATTACTCTTGTTGCTATGTTTTTCTTACTACCCAGCTAGAAGCTTCCTCATTCCAATTGTTTTGTATTATATCTAATGCATACAGAAAAACCATGTAAGTCAAATTGTTTCTACAGTAAGAAGGAAGTTAGGTGATTGTGTATGAAGATCAGTCAGCCCCCTCTAACAACCTGGAAGAAATAAGCACTCAAAACAGTTCCTCTATCTCCTTCCAAAATTTAAAATGTTATTGAATTGACTTCCCCTCATCTTCTCTTGCATGACTACAGGAAACCTGCATAACGTTTTTGATGCAGGCATACAGAAGTCAGGTTTCCTAAAGCAACACAGAGGAATCCTCCATGGGAAATTCAACCATGCTTACCACTCTTTAGGAAGCATACACCAGGAGGCTGTGCTCACCCTGAGCTTGAGCTACAACTCTGCCTTCCAACTTGGGCCCAGCTGAAACCCCCAAAGTAGGTATCCCAGCTTGAGTGCAGTTTATTGACTCTTTGGGACACCTAACAGTTCAAAAACTGTATGAACATTAATTTAAAAAACTCTGGTATGGTTATTTTCTGTTCAAATATAGTGTCTAGGACAACATGTACCTTTACATTTCCCCACAAAACAAGATTTTATTGCTGTGAGTTGTATACAGTGCTTAAACAGGCCAGATGTTCAAAAAGAACAAGTCAGATTTCTGTATGAGAATTTAAGCTTCGGTTGTACTCCTGAACACTTTTCTCCACTTTTTTCCTCCTTATTAACCCATCTGTGAAGTCCAAATTCATTTTTCTATGTTGTAGGGACAATCCAAAACTCCCTTACATGGTTTCAAAGACTCCAGACAAGCTCCACGATTCCTCTTGGGGCCCACAGGAAAAAAGGCTGGTTCTAAAGCATTCCTTAAATATAAAGGAAAACCATATAAGCCTTTTATTTAAGTCCAAAAGGACCTCCTTCTGATAATGTACCAGGATGAGTTTATCATAAGTCAAAAGACTTCCACTACAGGCAGATTAAGCATGAAAACCAAACTCTTCGGTCATGACAGTTACTTGCTCTATCACAATTACAGCCGTTCAAAATGGAAAGAAACAGCTCAGAAATTCCTCTCTTTTGTTGTGCATACAAAAAAAATACTGAGAAACTCACCTACTAATAACTTCCTCTGGCATTCTGAAAAGTTTCTACTATGCTGATTAAGGCACAGCTGACTTAAAAATACATAATAGAAAAAAACCACATGAAGTGGTCTGATAGCAAATTTTTTTTCCATTCTGCATTCATAGCAAAATGAACATATTCACATATATATTCATTTCCCTCAAAGTGAAAGGCTGACAGACACCAGGCCTGACCATTAGACAGCAGGTTGTTAGCTCACCAACATAATCACAGACTTCAAGAGCAACACCAATTTCTTGAAATATGATTTTCACATGAGAAATAAAATAGATTGTTTTCCAAATTTTTTCACCAAGTTCTTGTATCAAGCAAAAAAACCCACTTCTTCATGCAAAGGACTTCTCTTCTCTGGTGTGTATTGTCTCTTTCTGTTTAGTTCTGCTACAAAGAACAACACTTTATAGCTTAGATGGGAAACAGGCCTGTAACTGGCATGCAGCAGGCTCCTATAACAACCAAACTCCTCAACAAAAAACAACCAAATCTGGCCACTAGATGGCCTCGAGACAGCAATTTTATGCAACGTGGGCAGCTACCACTAGATGGTGGTTACATTATCACTAGGTGATTGCAATATGCAGGTAAGCTCAATAAGAAGTTTATTTTACTACACTTCACTTGAATACAATGAAATTAAAGAATGCTAACTTACTGTTATATTTAAAACAAAGCTATCTGCCCCTGCTTCCATCCCCAAGATCTTCCAACGCTGTACTTGACAGTCAGGGGAGGAGGTGGGAGAGCACATCTGGAACAAGCCATTTGTTCATTCTCCTTTCACTAGATAAAAGTTCCTGATACAGTTCTCCTACATTTTAACTATGTGAGGGAATTTAATTGAGGCTTTCTGTGATCTGCCATCGCTACTTGCAGCGTTTAAAGTTATCCCACCCTGGAAAAACACCCAAAAGATAGCCTTACTGTAAATTTCATTTTAATTGCTGCTCTCTTAAATCTACATATATCAACTTTCTGGAGGCTTTTATCTCCTTATTGGAGAAACTTGAATACATGACCCACTATATACAATATACCCTCATTATGTTAAGATCATTTTCCATTTAATTCTCCAATTTCCTAAGAAAAACTACTAAAAATTAACATTACAGGTCTATTACTATCTATAACTGTTTTTGTGAACTCCTCATACTATGAGCAAGTAAAGTTTATCAATTTCCCTATGTAACCAGTACCCATAATAACCAACATATCCCAATTAAACACATACTTGCATAAATACCTTACAACATGTAAGCACTCATTTTATGCATTTCCTTCATAGGCAAGCAAAATTTGCAATAAAATAATCTCAGAATAATCAAGAAAAATTATGCTCTACAGAGTATTTTTGTCCAATGTGTAAGAGTACTGCTCTGTGCAGTCAGACTCAGCTAAATACCTATTTGAAGGGAAAGTTGCCAGTTTATCCAAGTAAACACTTGCATTCTTGAAGGTGGGCACAAGGTTCTGGAAATGCAGTTTTGGACAACTGTGTCTTAAAGGACTTTAGACATACTAAAGCAAACAATTCCCTTGACCTCCAAGTGCATTGCCAGTGAAGGCCTAAACCAGAATTTAAAAGCAAGAACAATTTCACACAATAAAGGACCTAAACAGGTTAGATAAGTCACAGCTCATAGAAAAGGGAGAGAAAAAAAATGGAAAAAACAAAAATGAAGTCACACCTCCCTTTGCCCCCAAGAATATACTCCTTCTATGCAGCAGTACAGAAAGAGGTCAGATGACAAAACTCACTACCCTGTGTCTTTATAGATTTGCTATGTGAGGCAGACACATATATTTTTATCCCAAGATGCAAACACCACATTGTCCCAGTACATCACACACAAACATGAAAAAAACCTTCTGTGAAAGCATTGTAACCTGCATCCGTAACAGTTAAAGAGATTGCAAAAAAGATTACAGAAGAAACAACTACTATGAAACATAGGTTGAAAGACATAACGGAGATTTCAGTGGATAATCAATCAGCTTTAATCCTGATGAATTCTCAGCAGAACAGACATATCCCCAATACCAAGTTTCCATCCAGAGTGCCAAACACATTGATTTCAGAAAGGGAAAAAATCCTCAGAAATTAGAAAGAAATAA
Source organism: Machaerirhynchus nigripectus (assembly GCA_013397975.1). Lineage (NCBI taxonomy): Eukaryota > Metazoa > Chordata > Aves > Passeriformes > Dicruridae > Machaerirhynchus > Machaerirhynchus nigripectus. The sequence continues at coordinate 674,642 of VZRQ01011078.1, forward strand.
GCAATTGGTAAAACTAACACAGCTTCCTTGTAGAAACAGCTTCTAGTTGCTAAACCTAACTTTGCTTAATGCAGTACACAAGTTACAAGACATGCACAGTGTGCACACGGTACCTGATGAAGAGCTACAGGAGGGCTGGTTGCAATCAGAGGTTACCTGAAGACAATATGTTTTTATATGACAGTTGTTAGTTCAACCTGAAAATGAGTATGCTTGGATTTGCTCCAAAAATCCCATCCACAGCTGTTTAATTCACTATGCTAACACCACCAACTTTTATACAGCACATCTCTCTCAATTTTTTTCTAGTTAGAAATCAATTGCCCAATTCCTGTGACCTGGCCTTTAATTCAAGTTGGTGGTCCAACTAGAAGATGACAGCATTTCCACTGCTAGACTTTCAAGCATTTATTATGATTTTGCTTTGTCCCCTTATCTGTGACAGATGCCACAAAAAAAAAAAAGGCAGGATATTTGCTGTATCTGGAACAGGAGGTGTTTACATCTGTACACAGGCAGAAAAATCTATTTCATTATAGTACATTAATGCAATTTATTACAGCTCTCTTTTACATTCCATAGAAAAAAGGTACAATTAATATATACCTCAGTAGGTCTGGGATACAAGATAACTTACTGAAAAATGCCAACATGAAGATGCCATCATTGCCAACTCTAAGCTGATCTGCATCACTGAAATCATCCCGTGGTGGATACTCTTCTTCCTGGATTTACAGGTTAGTGATAATTTAGTGAAAAGTTTAGAATAGCTATCTATAAGGATAAAGTATTAATCATGTTTCTAAAGCTAGAAGAAAATTGACATTTCTGTAACATGTCTACATAAAGGAAGTTTTAAAAAAATAATTTTTAACTATAAAACAAGTCTTATTTGTCGCTTATATTAACAGAGCCCAAATTTTCTGTAGAAGATACGTACATACTGTCTATTCATCTTAAATGAAGCTAGAATTATTTCAGATTAGCACTCTGACAATCAAAACCAACATTTTTTTTACTGTAACTATCCTGACATGTAGCCAAACTACTAAACATTTCTTTGAAAAGTCATCACACAGTATGGTCTATAGTTTTCCTGCTGCAAAGATCTTCTAATAATTCCCTAAATATAAAACAAGTTATAGAATAAGGTTAGTATCTTAAAATCAAGTGCTGATGCAACAGCACTGCACTAACAAATTTTGTAACCCACAGCAAAACATAAGCAAGCCAAAGAACACCTCCAGGGTCACTAGAGGGCGCAAGCACATTAGAAATGTCTCAAAGGCTTCTAACTCAAAAAGCCCAGTACTTGAAGTCAAACAAAACAAACAGACGTCAGTCAAAACGATCCAAAGATTTCTCCCAGTGTGTCAAAATGCTGGACCTTAAAATACTGAAAGGGAGAGTTGCTTTGCTTTTCAGCACTCGATTTTCAACAGAACTTGGCAGATGTTACATATGCAGTTCAATGCACAGGTGAAACATTGCTCCAGCTGTAGACTGGCAAACACAAAAGTTTTCACAATGATGGCACTTCCTAAAGATCCTGATGAAAACTAAGACCAATTAAACACCACTTTTATACTTAGATGAGTAACATCAAAACAGTGCAGGATGACACAAGTTAAAAAATGCTGTCAGAAGCAGCACTAATAGGGTCTAAACAGAAGCGCATGTAATGTTCTTTTCCTGATTTTTGATACTATTACCATAACGTATTGGAACTGACATAAGAAATTACCTATAAAAACAAACTAAATCAAGAGAGATCAATTCAAGTGAAATTTACTTGGCTGTTTCACCCACAAGCGCTTACTACAGAAATAAAGTTTATGACTGAAAGGGCATTAAACAAGCACAGTGATCTAAAGCTCTGTCACATGTTCCCCTTTGTCAACAGAGCAAAATAATTTACCAGGGTATGGCAATTAGGTTAAAAATGTACTCGAACAACTGCTGTACCAACTCAGAGCAGTCAGCTTCACCCTTAGTAACATGGCCGTGAAATTCCAGCTGTGCTCTCTATTTCAGATTAATTAACCAAGACACCGTATCAGATAACTTACTTTAAAAACACTGCTATTCACGCAGTTCCAAGGGAAGCACAAAAAGCCAGTTGAACAACAATCTTAAGGGGCTATAATTCAACTCCACATAATTTCAGGTGTCTCTAGAAATGGACATTTTAAGTGTCTAAGAAAGCATTAGTTTATTTAGCTCAACTTTGCTGCAGCTACAAGACTGATGGAGAGGAAGGGAATGGGAGGGAAGGAAGGGCTGAAAAGGCATTGAAAAAAGAGCTGCATTTGAATGTGTTTATCTCTGAAATGCAAGCCACAAAAGTTCATTTTTCAAGTCAGGACAAAAAAAAAAAGTATTTTTGATTTTAATTTCACAAGGTCTACAAAACTCCATACATAACAATTTTGGACTTTTTTTAAACTGTCTGCTAACTACTGTACTTCATACTGGCATTTCCAAAACAATTAGTGAATTATGCTCCATGCAAAAGTTGCCTCAGAAAAAAGAAAATTGTGCTTAACGTAACAAGTAACAAGTTTAGCAGAGGCTTCTCTGAAGCTTCCACATGTGGGAAACACAGGTCAATAAACACAGCTCAGGAACATGAGAGCAGACATTTGAAAGAAGCACTGTTGTTTTAAGTGTGAACAAGTAGTAATTTATCACACTCCATAGAAAAGAAGGAGAAACTGAGTTCTCTTTACTGTCTCCAAAAACTGGCATACAAAAATTGTGAGAGTGTTCAAGAAATTAAATACTTGCAATACTAAGAAATTAAATCTGCCTATATCTACATCATTTAGGATAATGAGGTTTTATGAGCAGTTCTGCAGACAGAAAACCCTAACTGACCACTGCTCAAGTCCCACTAATACTGGCTGTCTTTCAGTGCCCTCATTTGATCTGGTTGTTGTCAATTGCCCTAGTCTTCCTTCAAAATAAAATTGTTTGCCACCACACACTGAGGAATGACAATGGGCAATGAAGAAAAACTGTCCTCTACGCTGATGCTGAGAGTTAAACATATTTTCACCAAATACTTCTGTTAGATAGTGACATTTTTATGAATGAGATTATATATTTACATTTTTCTTTTAATGAGAAGTATGTAACACAACACACACAAATCTATAAGATATTTAACACTGTTTCAGTATCTCATTGATTGTTGACCAGTTCAGCCAAGTTAAGGAAGATGGACAGCATTTCTTGCTTCCTAAATAAGCTGACATCTGTAGGAACAGAAAATTTATTGCTCCTTTGACCAGAGAAACATCTAAACAGCAAATTATATTATCAACATAAATGGCATGTCACACAGAGTAATTGCTCTAAGCAAAAGAACATCAAATGGTGCACAGCATCTATTGAAGTTGAATCTATTAACTCCCCATAAACTACAGTGCTCTCTGTAGTATTTTGCAAGAGGAGGACTAGTTTTTTTCTCAATGTTTTTTAGCTTTTTATAAACTGAAATCTGGCATAGCATATAGTGAGACAACCACCTTTAATCAAGTAAAGAACCACTAAACTGATATAACTCTTCCCAATGCAGTGTTTACAGAGAAAAACTTCTGAGGAAAGGGTTAAATTACTTAATAAACCTCATAAATATACCTTCAGCATACAAACCAACATGGAGAAATTAATAGTGGGGGGGAAAGGCACAATTAACCCTAGAAGCATTGGTTTGCCAGCAGGAAAATTCATAGCAAAGTCTAAACTAGAGAGAACTATACCATACCTCTGGACGACTGAGGAATATTTCATCAAACAGACTCCTAGATTCCCTAAACTGGGCGTGCTAAGCATGTAAAAACAGAAAAACATAAGACAAATGCAACTGAAAAGCATTAAGTAAAAGCCATTCATTGCAACATACAAACAAGTCATTAAACTGTTAGCAGTATTTTTGTCCATTTAAATTGACCTTTCAAAACTGACCTTGAGAATTTGAAAAGAAAAAGCCAGGATAACTAATGCTATCACTTCTGATGACACAGGGCTAGTAAAATTTCCTTGATGAAATGAGATATCTGGGAGCATTTGAAAGGAATACATGTTTATACACAATCTATTCCTGTAAGACAAGCTACACAAAGAATTATGAAATTATTCAAAGTTTCAGTAAATGCTAAGTTTAGATAGTTCATTTTATCTGTTAATACAGGGCCTATGATGAAGTATTTAATATGATCACATAAAGGATCTTTTTTTTTTTAAGTGCCCTACACGATTTGGGAGGAAAAAAATATGAAAGCTGTTTATTAAGTGTCCTGCCCTTTCATGTCATTTTCCTCTCTTTTGCTGAGTGAATAGATTTGTAACCTTCACTGCACACTTTGGAGTATACCATGAAAATTATCAGCTTCACACATCACTCAAGGTAACACAACTTTTTCCAACTGTTCACATTATTACAGCAAAGAGGCAATATATCCTCAGTTTACAAGGAAGAAACCAGAAGCACAGAACACAGCAGAGTTCACATTTGTAACAGCACTGATTTCATAAGGCTGAAAATAAAAACTGAAAAATCTACATGTTACATCATTTGTCTATATTTTGCAAAGCGTGTAACATGCAGGTCAGGTAATGTCTGCAGCTGTCACTTGTGAAAGTGAGAAAACAATTAAACTCTGCACTACTGTTATGTAATTATTTATCTGTTCTTCCATGGGTATTCAGAGCTAAATTCTTCCCCCAAAGATGGCAAACCACCACTGAAACTATAACAAGACCCTTCTTTCTTATTCCAGCCATCTGCCACATCAAAACAGTCTTACAACAATCTTAGTCTATCTCAGTGTAAGTCCAGAGGTATTAAATAAGGTAGGGATTTTGTGGCAGCATCACGTGGTAAGATAATTAAAATGGCAGTAATTAAAACTGTGCTGGCACAATTTTATTATCATCATCTACAAAAATGAAACTCAGCTTCAGCATTTCTTACTTTTTCCCCAAATCCCAACTTTGTAACCTTAATGCTGTTTCTCTAATACAGCTTGTGTGTGTGCATGCATTTGCTTTAAAAAAAAAAAAAAAAAAAAAGAAAAAAAAACCCACAGAAGCAAACTGATCAGAAGTACTGTCAAACTTGAGCTCTTCAGCAGTCAGCAAGAATGTGACTTTCAGATACACTATGCAGACTTCTGATACTAACTTAATACTGCCATAAGGCTAGAATCTTTTAGTCAATCTCTGCATTGGGGGAACGATAGTATGTTCCTACTGATTTTTCATAAGTAAGTGAAATTCTTGTGGTCTCTGCATGTAGTTCTTGAATGTCAAGTTTTCTAGGTATGTTCTAGCAAAGCAGACTGTGACAAAGTTTATTTTTCATTTCATCACTGTATCCAGCTCTCTTGCCTTTTAACTCCAGATTCCATTTCCCTCCCTGTAGTTCTATTCTCACACACCGGCTTCAGCTCCTTTCCCAGTACTACAATTGTCCCCATTTGGGTTCTTTTCCCCACCAATCCCAGTTTATCCTTTTCCCTTCTGTTTCTCATTTAGGTCTTTCTACTCTGTCCATACCATTGCTCTCCATTCATCCTTGCCTTTTCTTGTTTTGACTTAGACCTATCCTCTCTGATCCCTGCCAGAGCCAGTTACCTCCTTGCTCAACCAAAACCAGACTTCGCTTCCCACAACATGTAAGGTTCAGAGGTTCAGCCATTGTCCTTCTTACCTCCACCCATCACTGGAGACAGCTGAATCTAGTGGCTTTCCCCTTCCCTTCTAACTGAAGGCTAAGAATAACAAAACTACTTCAGGGCACACCAGAAATTGCTATTTCTCAGGTTCAGTATTTTCACCAAAAGCAGTCAAGAGCAGCCATAAGGTGTATGTACTTTTAGTTTTGTAATTCTACTCTGATACAGAACATTTGATTATGCTCTCTGGGAATAGCACATCTGAAGTCCAATCCCCTTCAGAGCTACGAGCAGCCTAAACTTTTTCATGCAAGACCACCTCCAGGCATTTACAAAATTTGAAGCTATATGTATCAACTGAGGAAAGTAATTTTTCAAATATCTGTGGTTTGACCACAACCAGGCAGAGACTGTTTGAGGAAGGGCAAAAGATGTTTCTGACACAGTGACCTGAGCTTGTAAGAAAGAGTAAATAAAAACTTAAAATGACAAGACAAAAAATACTTGTTGTTTTGGTTTGGGGTTTTGTTTGTTTGTTTTGCTTAGCTTTATTCTTGCAATTGGCTGAACCCCAGACAGAGCTGTCAAGGGAGATTGCTTGTATGTCTGAAATTTGTGCCTCATAGGGTTCTAGACGTAAAAACAAGAATCTTGTGAGAGCTGCACATCCTGTCTTCAGCATCACAGGTACTGTAAAAGTTAGGGTTGGGTTGTTAATGCTCCAAGTTTGTAACTTCAGAATAAGGGATTCATTCAGATCAGCATTTCAGCAAAACTTTTATTTATATAACAAGCAGTAAGGACAGACGACAGAAAATCCATGCTCCTGTTGGAGCAGATAATGTATTAAAATGGAGATCATCCCCTCACTGCTAAAACTTGGCAAGTAACCATTCAAATCTGCATGGTTTCCTACCAAATTCAAACAGATCTGTGTGACACCATCACTGGTGATGTTACACAAATCCACTTTAACTTTAGCTGTGCATACCTTAAAGTGAGTGTTGTGCACTGTGAGCACTGTGCAGCAGTCAAGGGAGGACCTGCCTCCTGCTGGGTGAGTAAGTTTTTTTCCAGCCACAAGCACACTGCAGCCAGTAAGGTTTTAAATGTATACCAAAGATAATCACATTTGATCTCAAGGAGGAGATTTTTAGTGAAAGAACTGGAAGCCTTTTTTGGGTATAGCATATTACGGTCAATACTACCAAGCAGAACTTCCACATTCCAAAACCTGAGAGAAAAGAAGAAACTTGCTTACAAAGCTAACATTTATCACTGACTGGAGATATCAATCTTCTATTTTGAAGACTGTATTCTTCTTAAGGTTAATTCTTACAAAACTAGAAACACTGAATATATGCCTATTTACTGTTTACCATAACTCCTGTAAGGGCTTTTTGTCTTAAGTACTTGGAACATTACTTTGAACATCAGTATTTAAGTTTCCATAGATCAAACAACAGGAACCTTTCCTTTTAAAAACTATCTACGTGATTTGGGGTCATGACCCTTCCAGACTCTTGGAATTCTCCCTTCCTCTCTGAAGGTCTTTGGTAATTCTTTTGTTTCTACCATCCAAAACACTAAAAAATAGCAATAACTCCACAAAGTAACATTAGTAGGGGATACCTAATTAAAAGTTGACAAAATACTAGATAAACTATTAAAACAGAGCAAAATTTGGCTTTTAAAGCTGTTTAGACAGCTATGTCTCTCAAAAGACTGAATATGATGTGCTTTTCATAGTATTTTACAACTAACTTACACTATTTATATAAACCTAAACATCCAAAATATTTACATCATCCACCCACCATTATTACAGTAATCAGTCATAATATGGGCCCAGTTGTTATAAATAATTAGCCCAACACATTCCACAAAGCTGAAATACAGCAGAACTGTATCACTTACTCGCTGGGCAACTTCAGCTGCAGCAGCTGCCATGGCTGCAGCTTTGGCCTTCTCTGCTTCATCGTACGTAGGAAGAGAGGTAGCTACACTGTATGGAGGTGGTACAGGATAAAACTCATTGTGTGTGTCTGTTCAAAATAAAGAGATTATTTATTTTCAAACCAGAAAGATGTCAAGAATATTAACTTTCACACGCACATAATTATTTACCCTTAAAGTACATTTTTTACAGAGACTGAAAAATATTTTTAAAACTTTTAATAGCTTGATGGTACTTTGAGCTGCTACCCAACACAGAAACCTTAAAACACAGGCTGGCAGGGAGTCACCAAATTTATGAACAAAAAAAAATCATATTTGTTTGGTTATATCCCTAGGCATTCCAACCAAATGCTTTTTATCCAATTGTAAAAAACACATACACACAAAAATCTTGGGGAAAAAAAAGCTTTTAAATATCATTATCAGTCTGTTACTTCAGTCTGGTAATAGCCAAGCTGTACTCTTATTAGTGTGGCCTGGTTGACAACTCCAGTTGCTCTCTGAAAATCAGTTTTTCCAAGATTTCAATTTCAACACATTCTTTTAAAAACGTTCCTTCCATCAAAATGGACCACAGACTTCATTCTTCTGTGTTGTAACAGTAAAACATCACTATATGGAATAGAATTATTAACAACATTGAATTAAAAGTACTTAAAATATGCCTTGAGCTTCCTCCTACAGCCAGCAGTAGCTCATTACAAGGCTGCTCACATGGTAAAGATTTGTCAGCACAGGTCACATGGTCAACAGATTTGTCAGCACGCCAACACAAGGATGTTATATACAGGGGTAATTCCACACAGCTATGTATTATACTTGCAAACACTGTCTCAAAGAACAGGGACAGGAAACTGTTCTTTTAACCAACATTAAAAAAAACCAGGTTGGTAGTTACTTCTAAAATATTTATTTGGCACATGGGAGACACAAATCCATGCAACTTTACTTAAACAGGAACTTCGATGTTGCCTACTGTTAAGTCTCCCATATCCCCAAGAAAAGTCACAATGTCCTAAGAAAGGGAGCAGTGAATAAATGGATGAGACACCTATTATTCATTTCTCATGAGAAGTTTTATCAAGAGCCTTTAAAGCAAAATTAACCTTTTCATGGCAATATTTTTACCAAACCATGTCACACGGTAAAGAAGTCTGAGGGTTTTTTTTTATACAGAGGCAATGAAAATTGCTAATGAGATCTAATAATGGAGCACTACTCAAAGATGTAGATTAAATATGGAAATGAACTACAAGCAGACTTAAATAAAACCTATTAAACTAATTAATGAATATCCATTTAGTCTAACAATTTGGAACAATCAGCGTAATTCAAGTGTGCTTCTCCTGAACAAACCAAAGGGCTGCACATCAAAGGACAGCTTTTTACTGCGATTATGTGCATGGAAAAAAAAATACACGGCAGCATCAGACCACTTTGAACCAAGAGCTGATTCATACACACTGGTCCCTGACAAGCTGCTAAGCAATAAAAATACCTGAGGTTGCAGCTGCTTCCACAGCTATGCTACAGTAAGGTGGAGGGGAAGTATCTGCCTCAGGTAAGGCTGCTGGCTGCGCAGGCTGCGGAGTCTCTGCAGACGTCGAAGGCTGCTCAGCTGCTGAAGGCTCTGGGGAGTCATCCTCATTGTGAAGCTTAGGAGAAAAACACATACATTTCAGAGGCGTTCAGGGAATACTTCCCGTGACACCCTAATACTTGCAGAGACATGTTCAAAGAGAGACAAGATTACTCTCATCAACAAAACAAATTATTTACAAAACAGCATGTGACCACTGCAAGTTGTCCAGCAACTCTTTTAAGCAATCAGCTAAAGATTATCTTAACTGCCTTGCCTTTTTTTATTCCCCCAGGAATGGTTTTCTTCTCAGTGATGTCCAGGAAGTCTTAAAAAACTGGAGTTTTTCATGTTTACTATTTGGCAAAATACTACTATATGAATATTTTAATACCATTATATTTTTGTTCTTATAAACAGTCATAAAATGTATTAGCCTATTTTAAAACTCATCAGGTGAGAAATACTATTGTTTACTGTATTTATCTAGAAGAAAAAGAATTAAGACATTTCTATTTCTGTAACTGGGACTTTCATTCTCTTGCATCTTGTCAAAGACCTTCTCCATGCAAATTCTAAGACTTCTCAAAATATTCTGCTTTTCGTCACAATCTGGAAACAAATCTTTCCCAACATAACTTCAAGTTGCTGGTTGTTTGTTTTTTTTCTTGATTAAGATGCAGTTTTAAAAAGACATGTCCAGTAAAGCATATAAAGAAATAAGAATTTGGATAAGGAAGAATGTTGATTAAAACTGTCAGATCCAGCAGCTAATATCTTTTCTTAGAGAAGACGTTTTTGATTCTTTTAGCTGGCTTGATAGTGCCTAGGATGTATAAAGCTTTTAAAAAGAAAGAGTCCTGGAATTAAAAAGGTGCTACTTCCAGTAATATGAACTACAAGATAATATGCCTAGAAGGCAACAACTGAAGCACCACATGTAAAACCCAGACCAAAAAATAAGATTAAGTTACATATCTAAAAGAAGAATTCTATACATTCAAGTTGGTACTTGTTACAAACACCCTACAGAAAAATATTACTTCAGTAACAAATATTAAGAATAGAACTACAATTATTTCCTATTAGGCAAAGTACAATCAGGTTACTGGAAAAAGTGCATTCTGAGGAGAAAGAATGCTAATTTTTTATTAAGCAGTGCAATGCTCACACCAAATTGTTTTAATATGCAGGTTATATCAAAGTTCACAGAATGGTTGAGGTTGAAAGGGACCTCTGAGCCCATGTTTCAACCTCTCTGCTCAAGGAGAGACACCTACAGCTGGATGCATGAGACCACATCCAAACACCTTTTGAATACCTTCAAGGATAGAGACTACAGGGGCTATGCAGAAAACCTGTTTCAGTGCTCAGTCACCTTCACATTGCTAAAAATAAGGAAAAAAAAAGAAAAAAATGTTTCCTGATGCTCAGAGGTCACCTTCAATAGAAATGATAGGTGTTTTTGAAGGTTTCTGGGTCCTAAGCAATCAGGTCATTTAATGCCTAATCAGTGATCCAGAAGTAGCAGTAATATGAGAAATATTTTTAGCCATTTAGAGTAGTTAAAGCCAAAGAAAACAAAACCACTTCAAAATAACCTAATATATGCTGGGATACAGAAAGCAAGTGAGAATACAAACCACTCAACTCTAAAAAGGTCAAACAGAATAGAAAAGCAAGCTGAGAGCTACAAATGTTATGGTTCTAAATTAAGTACAATCATCCACAAGAAAAATCTAGTATTGCAATGGACATAGCCAAAATAAGCCCATTTTTAAATAAAACTGTAATTTGATTAGCTAAGATAAAAAAATACACTACTGGCATAGTTCTTACACTAATAGCTGGTACACTGACTCTCATTTTAGATGTGAGTGTAGTTCTGACTACCCCACCACAACAACCTGGTCTTTGGGCAGGGGAAAAAGTAAAGCCAACTTAATGTATCTCTGTTACTTCCATTCTTCCTCTCCCGTCCTCCTCCTCTTCAATCACTGCAACCCTTTTTCCCTACCACACCACAGTAAGTGCTATCACTATTCTGAAGATACAGAGATTACTCCTAAAAAAGCCAAAAAACTCTGCCATTCCCCAGAAATTTAATTTTACGTCTCCTACATGCTTTCTTGAAAGCTGCTTTACTGCAAATTATCTGTAACATACTAACAGTGGAGTAATTAGTAGATGATGGAGTTAACATGAAGATCAGACTAGAACATGTACGTGAGAGCTCTTGCCTTCAAAGACAAAGTTAACAGGTCATTCAATGGTTATAGCAACTGCAATTAGGAAACAGAAAAATTCCATCCTAAGGGCTCCATACAATAGAGACCTGTTACACCCTTTAGTGCACTCAAAGTGTCTTTATTTTGCAAGACTTATATTCAGGAACCACATATTCCTATTTATCCTTTCTTCTATTATAAAGGCCTCTCAGAAACTCTGAAAAGCACCAAGATTATCCCAATGCGGCAACTTATAGAAAAATCCTGATGCCTTTAATTAAAAAAAAAACCAAAAAACAAAAAAAAAACAACAAAACAACAACCTAAGAATTGGATTAAGTAGCTTGAGTGTTTACAGCTAGAATAATAAACACAAGTTGTTCCACAAACGCAAACCAGCTCTTGTTAGTTCTTGTTCAAGTGTCCTGTATCCTACTGTCTCTTCAAGGCAGTAACTTCAGCTCCTTTCAGAGGACGACTGCTGGGTTAAAAAAGACAAAACAAAACCCCACAACTGCAGCAGAACTTGCCCCAGTAAACTGGAAATTTTGCCCACACCAGCAGGGTAGACAGCAGTAGTTACATCATTTTTTCTTGTAGCAACTCTGCCTTGTCTTCACAGAGCACTCTCCTCTCTGGAACCACCAGCCTGCCTGAAACCAGTAGGAATCTGACTACCTTTGAGCCTCCCCCTTCACGTTTAATTTTGGCTTCTACTGGCGGTAAATTTAGAAGTTATTTTTGGAGACGGGAAGAAGAGGCCTGACACTCTACATAGACTTCATTGCCATAGAAACCAAGTTAAAACACCCAGAAAGGAACAGAAAATGTCTGTTTCAAGGCATTACTTATGCTATGTGCTTAAATGTCACCTGAAGCAGCATTTAACATTGAAAGTATATAAGCAGTACCCAAGATTTTCTAGTAGGAATATTTTGCCTACTTTTTAATTAAAGGACTAAGGAGAACTCACAGTTCATCATCTCAGCCCCTCCCAAGCCCTCAATGAACCATTACTTGGTAGTAAGCAATATAGCTGGTTTTGTCAAGATTATGGTCAAAACAATTATCAAGACCTATTAAACCACAGACAACAGTAAATTAGTACCTTCCCCTATTCCCTCCCTCACATTCTAAAAGCTGGTGACACTGAAATTTTTTCTTTCATGTTTTAGTCTGTACTTGAGGTATCTGGCTGACTATATGGAGCTTTACTATAAAAAAGAAGTGAGTAATTTGCTATTAGACACATTACTCTTAAACTGTTAATGCCAGTATTTCAATCCCTGCTTTTGCAGCCCTCAAACTACAGTACATTACAGGCTCATATTCTCAAGATATATCTATGTTAGGACACGTAAAATTCAAAGATCAATTGACGAGGAATGGCTGTTCTACTGACAATGACTCAATCTCATGTTAACTACTAAAGGGTGAACAACACCGGAAAACATAATAGTTTCCTTCATATGATTTTTACCCAACACTATCTTCAGTTTCCTTCCCAGAAAAAGATCTACGAAACAGTGATTTACTATTTCATTTCAGAAGAAGTTAAAATCAGTGCCAGACCTTTCAGGACCAAGATATTGTATAAAATACAGCTATCTTTCTTTTCTACTTTTACATTAATAATTTCTTTTAAAAAAGAAAACACAATTTTTTACACAATTACACAATTATTTATTTCTTCTACAATTGATTTCCTGGAGTCTGTTATTTTGTGTAATTATTTCCAAAGTAATCAGATGCTACATCTGAAATCAGCTGACAGCTTACAAAGAAACATAACCCACGAGAAGGCGCTTAGAACAGAAGCTTTTACTGAGGGGACTGATGCAGATACTTTAAACGTTTAGGCTTATCAGAATAAAAACTAAAACTGGGAGATCTCATTCTCTATATAACACTTTCCATCTATCTGCAGATAGTAACTTTATCTGACCTACAGATGTCTCCTTTCCTGGCTAAACAGTTTGCTTCATTTGTGATGAACTGACTGATTGTACAAGAGTGGCAATATAGGAAAGTTATTCAATTCTGCCACTTAAAAAAATTCAGGAGAAAAGGATACAATGAGATGTCTTATATCACCTGTACCATATGTACACAAGATTAGAATGATGCTCTCTGATAAAGTGCATTGAAGTAGCACATGCTAATTCTAGTCATAGTGTAAAAACACCACTCAATTTCTGTTACCTGATTTTGTATTTCAAAAGCTGCTCTTTACTCCTTTCATGAAATATGATTTATGGAAACCAGTACATTATAAAATTATTACAACACAACTTCAACAGCATATTGCACATATTTTAAAAATCCTTTTTTTATAAACATATCCTTTTTTCACACTGCTTACATAATTTCTTTAGTGTAGCACAAAATTATGCAGGGGATACTGCCATACAAGTTAAAACCAAACCCCAAACAACTAGCCAGCTTTCTTTTCCTGTTTCTTTTAATACCTTTATTACCATCTCATCTTGTCAAAATGTGACTTTCAGGTAAATTTTAGCAGTGATGGTTCTGTCTGGGGCACCACAGAGCTACAAAAATTTCTCATTAGCAATCATAAATTACAAAGCACTTTTAACATGTCCTTCTTTCTACCTTTCAAATGAAATTACATTTTTGAAGAAACTTTGACTCCTCCAGTTTTGACCTCACACTGATGGGTCACGGGTGTGTGAACCTTCATGGGTTCTTCCAAACTGTATTAAAACTAATACAATTCACAGAAATTTCATAATGCTGGACCTAATAATTTAAGTAAAATTGTGGAGTCAGTCAAGTAGATCATGCAAGTTCAAGCTTTGCATGCAAAACAGTCCATTGATACACTTCCTTCACAAAAAGCAACTCTTGGCAACTGAGATTTATCTTCTTCACTTGGTAGAAGTTACTTTGGCCTCCTATTATCAATTTCTCAGATTATGACAAAAGGTCAACCAAAAATATCCATTTATTGCAGCTTCTAGCATTGGAGGGAAAGGCATGACAGACTCAAGATTTCCAGTGCAATGCATAAAAAGAACTCTGACATTTCAGCATTAGATTAATGACATCTTCCATACCATTACACACATATTTATTTCACAGAAATCATAATATTTTGAATATCATAGGTGGGTAAATACCGTAAATATAACAGTGTTAGGAAAAAAGCTATCATCTTCATTAAGGTTACAGGGAGCTTCTCACGTCTCTGTGTTTCACCTGATGCTTTCATTTTGGTGAAAAATTCAAGTTCTTTTACACTTGCCTACTGGTAGTGATTTGTAAGTCTGCACTAAACTGCTCTCCACAAATGAGGCATGAAAGCAGACAGCTCTTGCTATATAAAAATAACTTCACTTGAACAAATACAGGCTGCAAATTTTATGCTTGTTTTGTAACCACATACTGCATTTTTCAGCTTTGCTAGTCTAAAAATAAGATTTATTTATCTGTAAATAGCAACATCTTAATCTTGGGATTTTCAAGACAAAAAAAAGATCTTGAAATAAAATTTCATTCTGAACCTGTTGGAAAAATACTTCATGCTGTTTCTTGTTTCTGAATGCCATGTAATAGTATCAAGAGCTCATACTACCATTTTTTTTATTTTTAGAGAAACACATAAAACCTATATTGTTAAACCATAATCACCACCCATAGAATCACAGAATGCTCTGGGTTGGAAGGGAGCTTAAAGATAACAGAGTTCCAATCCCCCTACCATGGGCAGGGACACCTTCCACTAGACCAGGTTGCTCCGAGCTCCATCCCGCTTGGCCTTGAACACTTCCACAGATGGGGTGCCCACAGCTTCTCTGCACAGCCTGTTCCAGTGCCACACACCCCTCACAGTAAACAGTTTCTTCCAAATACCTAACCCAAACCTACCCTCCTCCAGTTTGAAGCCATTCTCCCTTGTTCTGTTGCTGCATGTCCTTGTAAGAAGACCCTCTCTGGCTTTCTTGCACAGCCCCTTTAGGCACTGCAAGGCTGCCATAAGGTACCCCCAGAGCCTTCTCCTCTCCAGGATGAACAATCCCAATTCTCTCAGCCTTTCCTCACAGGACAGGTGCTCCATCTCTCTAATCATGCTGGTGGCCCTCCCCTGGACTCAGTCCAACAGCTCCATGTCCTTCCTTTGCTGGGGACCCCAGAGCTGGATGCAGCACTGCAGGTGTGGTCTCACCAGAGCAGAGCAGAGGGGCAGAATCCCCTCCCTGGCCCTGCTGGCCACGCTGCCTTGGATGCAGCCCAGGACACGTTTGTCTTTCTGGGCTGCAAGTGCACATGGCTGGGTTGTGTCCAGCCTCTCACCCACCAGCACCGTCAAGCTGTTCTCAAAAGACTGTGTTTGTGCCTGGGATTGCCCCAGCCCAAGCAATCCCTTCCTTATACATCCCAGCACATGACCTTATACACTTGGCCTTGCTGAAATTCATGGATGTTTGCACCCACCCACCTCTCAAGCCTGTCAAGGTCCTTCTGGGTGGCATCCCTTCCCTCCAGCGTATCAGCCATACCACACAGCTAGGTGTCATCGGCAAACTTGCTGAAGGCAAGTGCTAAGATCAATCAGCTCTGATTTAGGTCACTAGTAGCCACTGAAAAATCGAAACTAAAACCAATAATCTGTAATTACACTTAGAGAATAATTTTAAGAGCAAAAGAGATAAATAAATCCTTCTGCAAAATAAATGTTTTCATTTTTTATTTGGAAAAAAAACATCCACAACAGCTATTTGAAAGAAATACTTCACAATTTTCTATAATACAAGAATTCTTGAGAAAATAAGCCAAACAAACCACATTGTATTTTAAATTATTAGGTTTCTCCTCAGTATCTGTTTTTTATCCTCCACAAATAAGGTAGCTTACAACACGCCTTTTTCATCAAAAGAGTGTTTTAACACCAATCTACCATGAACCCATGCAGACCAGCTAGCAGGAAGGCAACTACTTGCAGTTCACTACCAAATGCATGTTCTGCTGAAATATAGTCCTGGCCGCAGCCACAGCACTCCAGAGAAACACCATCCTCTAAACACTGGTGAACCTTCAGATTAATAAACACTGAAGTACTATGAAATTTTCAGCTTCTTTTCGCTTCTATGTATTCAAAACTGAATGATCAAATCTGATTAGAATTCCTGACTGCACAGAACAGATGCACATCATTTTCTTTTCCTCACCATCCCATCACTTGGCAAGCATCAGCTATCCAACACCTAGATCTAACAATATCCCTTCATGAAAGCGAAGTGGGCTGGTTTGTTGGTTTTTTTTTTTTTCCATGAGGCACCTCTGCAGAAAGTTTTCAACAGTAGTTAATATGTCAGAAGGTCAAAGGTGTAAAATCTGCACTAGAAGCAGGAAATCTGAACAGAAGTCCTTTGCTGCCATTCCACAGCTGTGTAGAAATACCAAGTGTGGCTGTCAAACAGGGATTTGATACCATGGAAACCCAGAACCTCTGGAGGCAAACTTCGACTGAAAAGAATTCAGAGATTTATACTGAATGCTGTTGAAAAATAAGTTGCCAGAGAATGGCTTTTCTACCACAGTGAATTTCCTTGTGCAAAAATAATCTATAGCAAATGAAAGTGTTTCACATGCATTTAAGTGATACCTAAATTATCTTAGTTCTCTTTTAACTAGGGATCTTTAGGCTATTGAATTTTTCAATGTTTTTTAAAAGAATCTTGTAAGTCAGATTAAAAAAGACCACAAACCAAGTAAAACAATGGTGATCAGGACTTTGTGAAGGAAAAGAAAATGAAAACATTATAATGTTGTGTAGATAGATGTATATAGATGAGTCTCTCTGTCCATCCCAATGACTACCTCATATATAACATTTTACTTGCTCTTTCATTTTACATGGATTATAATCCAGATTTAACCAATTAGTTACACATTTAGTAGCACAACATATGTATCTCCAGTCATTCCCTATGGCTTCTATTGAGATGCATTCCTTCCAATCCCTCCAATTAATAGTAAAAGTAGAGCTGTTACTGAACATGAAAATGTACCTGGTGTGAATGTGTGAACTCTTCTGGAAAAGTAAATGTTCTAAGACTAATGATACTAGAAGTATTGTCTTATTCTTTAAAATATATCAATTTCTCTCCACATTTTTTGAAGGTTTCTTGTCTACTTAAGAATTATGCCGCAATAATTTTGAATACTTGAACTTTGGTATGATCTACACAGATACATGCTTCACATTTATTGTAAAATTATAAATTGGGCATTGTTTCCTAGTGTTCTTCCTATTGCATAATTATAGGAATTAATAGAGAAATTAGCCAACAAAAGCTGATGTCTCTAAATACTAATAACTAAAATGGCTGGGACCAACATTTTCAAATCTTCACGTGAGTATAAAAAAAAAATCTAGGAAAATGAAGTTGTTAAAAGCTTACTCTAAAGCTTGTACACAATGAGGTATTGCAACTCTGAACTACTCCAGAATGGGGAAATTACTAAAACCATTACCACCTATCATGTAGCCTTCTGTTTGTCAAATAGTAACTTGAGAACAGCTTGAGGAACTGGTTTAAATTCTATAAATGACTTATAAAACGAGGTTTTCCTCCTAGAACACCTGCTAGATAGAAGAAGCTCAGTAGCAAAACAGACACGTTACTGAGACCAGAGGTCAGTCTAAGGGTGTGTTCTGCCTCCAACACAATCATCAGCACATGAGCCTTAATCACTTGACATCCATTTTCCTCAGACTCCCCAGTATTCACAGCAGTTCCACTACAGCTGGTTAAGCGTACATCTCTGCCTATTCCACTTGCATCTAATACAGTCTTGATGCATGTGAGTTTGTTTTCTTGAATCTGCTGGTATTATCTGCCTGTATAATCTTGTGTATTAACAAAGTGCATATGTTTGCTTCTCCTTGTGTAGTTTCTTTTCTAAATCAAATCTCAATGAGCACTCTACAATTTTAATATTGCACAACTTGGTGAATTACAGCTCCACAACTGCTCTACCCACTGCCTTGGTGACTCTGTAAGTGTTGGTCACTTCCAACTCCCACCACCTATTTCAGACCACTTTTAAAAAGTCTGCTTCCCCTTCCTTTCTGTAGCTCCCCTTATGAGCAACCAAAACCCCATACAGTAACCTGTGTTTCATACAATGACACTTTCTGTTCATTCTCACTATACTCCCTAATGATGGACAATGTTGCATGAGGATCTGTTGGCAGCTGCCACCAACCAGCAGCTTCAGCAAACCACCAGTCACAGGTCACATCTTTACTTAGCAGTACCATTACAGAATCAGTACAGAAAGTAGATCCTGGTCACTCTTAAGTTACACAGAACATACACAACAAGTAAACACAACAAGTAAAAGTAGAGGGAACAGGAAAGCCTGTAAAATTAGGAAATGTCACCAAGAGCAGACTCAATAGTCAACAACTAGTTTCAGCTTCCATTTTAGCCTCCATGCATTTGGGCTGCAAAATTCAACATAGATTGAAAAAGCTGAATATTATTCTAAATATGTTATACTTCACTTAAAGTATAAATAAATATTTCACTTAAAGTACAATGGGAAAGCTCAAGCACAAAAGCTTCTTAAAGACAATGCAGGAGGACGCTATAATGATAAATTTATTTTACAAGGGAGTAACAAAGATGAAGAGGAGCTTCTTCCTGGAGATGTATTATGGAAACTGAACTGCTAAAGCAGCATACAGTTCTACCTCAAGGACATGATTTGAAAGAAGTAGGAAAAAAAGGACTCAAGTTTGTGTCTCCTGTCCCATGTATAAGTGTTGTTGAAAATCCTTCAGAAAAACTACAAAAAAAACTTTCAAAGTCTCAAGTCTATCAACAACCCAGGAATTTTATTGCATGTGTACTTAAATAAAGCCAGCCAAGCAGAACAGTTTCCTACTAAACAATATGACTCAGTAGCGCAAAATGAAATCATTAATTAAATAAAATATAAATCAGAGGATACAAGGAATCAATCTAGTCTTATGAGCTGGTCAGTCATGCTTGACTTTCTCAGTATAACTCATTTTCTTAGTAACTGGAAATGCAGTAGTTGAGCTCCTCAGCTTACAGAGATAATACAGACAAATTTCAAAAGCTTAAAAAAACCACACACATACACAACACCCAGCTGAACCCACTTACTGTGAACTGCAAGAACAGGCTCTACTGAAAAGATTTTCATTTTGATTTGCAACTCACAAAACACTAATAAACATTCAAGGTCCTTCCTTTAAAAAGAGCATGTTTATGTCCCAACAGGTAGTTGAGAATTTTTTCAACCCTACTGTTGAAGAGTGCTGACTTGGCATTTTAAAGCAATCCTACAAAATATATGGCACAAAGGCCAATTCTCTGGACTTCTCAATTGCCAGAGAGATGATGCACGCATCTGAAAGCAGGCACTTTCCAGCAGGTTGGTTGATCATAAGGCAGATAAACAAAACAAAAAAAGCAGCAGTCCAGGAAGGTCACCTCTTTGGAAGACAGCAGACCATGACCGAATCAGTGCTATCACTAATTCATAGTAAGTATTTCCAGGAGGAAAGGAAAAAAAAAGGTAGTGGACTTTGAGGCACGCGAGAAAGGAATATAAGCCACACCATTCAACATCAGCTGTGGCCCAGCACTACAGGGCTTTAGTGGCCAGCTCATTTATTTGAATTACGCACTCATTATGGAATTTGGAAGAGATTTTAAAGAGCAGACAGCTTGTGCAAGTTTTTTTCCTAACCATTTATTTCATGTATTAGATGCAAGTCAATTTTATGACCACAACTCTGGAGATTCAATTAAGAGCCTTAATGCTTCAGTCCATTCCTTGAAAAATACCTCAAGGACTGTTTCAGTTAAACTTCAAAATATTACAATTGATTCACAAGTACCATGATCAAAATGGACAGTTGGCCTCATTATCAGCCAAGACCCCTATCCCAACTGTTTCATGTTTTACCAAAGGGGTCACTTATTTCTCAAAGATGACAACTGTTAATTACACTAACCATTACCAAAGCAATGTTTAACCACAAGCTTGTGCCACTTTAAAAGAACCCTTAACTCCTTCCATGCAGTAAGGAAACAACTGCTACTGTAAGGATGCTCTTTTCAATAACCTTTCCGCAAGGCTGCTCTATATAACCTTTTCAGATTAATCAGGGAAAAGCAAAAAGCATGTTCAATAGCTCAAGCTACATATACATCTTTACAAAGGACATGATCTGACCTCCCCTACAAGAGTAATCAGTGAACATTTATAGGATTACTTTCAACAGGCAAAATATTGTTCAAAGCTAAAATAGAAAACCTATGTTTGTGAATATTTTAAGTTACCCTGCAACAGTGGGGAGATCAACTTTTTCTTCACTTTTTTACAGGAAATCCACTTTTTACAAGTAAGAAGGAAACAAATCTCTGCCAAACACCTAGTAACTACAGAAAAAGAAAGATGGGTTTACCAACAAAAATAAAGCAATATACAGCCTATTGACCAGATGTTATTGTGTCTATACCACTCAAAGTTTGGAGGATTTTTTCCTAAATTGTTCTGTGCATTCCAAACACAGCTGGAGGCACAGCTGTGGATGACGTTGTGGGGGGATGAGGTTGTGGGGGGATGACTCAATATCTAATGTTTTGGCTATGGAGTGGTTGAGGAGTAAATTAGACTATCTCAGTTTTAGGCTAATCTTAGCCTACAGTAATGGAAACAATACTTAAGTGGAATAAACAGTTAAATGTTAAAATGGAAATGTATTTTTCACTTTCACTGTAAATCAGACATGCTCTGAGTGCGGGCTGTGCCTGAGAAGACTTAAGCACAAACCAGAAAAAGTTAGTCATTCTCATTAAAAAAACACAGCTGGTGAAGGGGGTGCCCAATTTACTAAAATCAGCTACTTGTGACAGTACTTGCCCAGGAAGTGGGAGACCTAAGTCTGAGGCAGCTCAAACCCACAATCTTGGCTCTGCAATAGCTCAGTTCCAGTAGGAAAAGTTGGCAGTGCCTCGCCAACTTAACAAGTTGCCAATTTTTTTCATTCTTTTTTTACCCAATCTCTTAGGATTACTTTTCTTCTTCATTTGAAAATGGCTTCCCTGATTTGAGTGTACTGGTGTATGTCCATTTGCTTATTTCCCTTTCCAGAACAGCTAGAAATCTAGAGGGAGATTTGAGGCTACGAAACTTTAGAAAATAGTGAAATCTATGACTGCAAATTGAACACTGAGGTCTCACAAAGTTAGGTGTGATGACATTACCGGTTGCTAAATCTTCCTTGTTTTGTCAACAGTGTTGCTGGGAAGAAAGTTTCAAAATATGCCTATAATTAGTCATTTGTCAAAAGTAACTCATTTTCCCCATCTAGAAGACTGCTACTAACATTTTGTATTAACATAGTGCTTGATTTCAGAGATTATCCTGATGTGGTCCCTACCACACTTTTCAGATACTAACAAGATGAGAAAGGGCTTAGTTTCCCCTTTTTAAAGTATCACAGAAAGAACATCTAGCTTGGCCACAACACAACTGACTCTTGCTCAGAATCCTGTTATTTGAAGTAATTTTAATCATGTTACTGAACTTTCCTAATAGGATTAGAAGACTTACTAGATGTGACACGCATGCCACAACCTGAAGCTGCTTTTTTACATTACGCGACTTCATGTCACTGCACAGATCAGGTACCTCTTTCTTTCGGCTTCATGCATCTTTCAAGAACCTAAAAATCCCTCAGTTTCACAAGACAGGCTCAGCCACACCAAGATCTTGCTGCCACTAGAAAGGCCAGTCTTGCTCCCAGCCTCTCCTCCTGTACTATTTTGCACAGATCCAACCACAGATTCTGGCCTACGAAGACCTTTGGTGAAAAACCTGAGTGGAGCAACCCAGGTACATTTCGCTGGTTCTACACACTCTTCTTTTTTTTGTTGTTCAGTATGGTAAAGCTGGTACCTTATAAAACTAAGCCAATTTGTGTGAAAAATTGCTTAGGTCATTCTATGCCCACACCAAAAAGAAAGGAAACTGCCCACATAAAAACCCAGAAAGTTACTGTAACCACTGATATTCCTGGTGTACCAGTAAGCCAGGGTTTCCTCCTATGAATCAGCTGCAGAGCAGGGTGTTATGCCAGTGGCCCTCCAAGAGATCCAAAAATTAGATAGTAATGGTAATACACAGTTAAACTACCCTGCTTTAAATTTATACAGAAAGTATTATACTTGTCCAGTACCTCAGTACCTTTACTTAGAAGCAACATATAGAGAGATTTGAAGCTTATTTCCTTGACTGTATAAAATGAGAAAGTATTTAGAAACTTAACTAAAAAGGGAAAAAAAAAGTAAAATGTATTCCTTTAAGTATTAACTGCATCCCTACTGTATCTGCAAATTTCTCAACATTTATAATTTTTCATTTTTGTTTGTGGCAGGATTCTTCATAAAAAGATAGGAAAAAAACGTTCATGAAAATATTAAAGCTATTACTTCAAGAAAAAAAAATACTGTTTAATAGAGAAATTTGTCACAGGTAAGTGCTACAAAAATAAATTAAAATTTTAAAATGTCTATTATTACATTCCAAAAAATAACTAAGATGCAAGGGCAGATTGTTGTCTGAAAGCATCATTTACCTCGTTCCAGGAGATCCTCATTTGCTTTTCTAAGCTAGTGAAAGTCTATACTAAGTGTGTCATGTGCAAGAAGTCAGTGCCATGAAAAATTTTATCTTCTTACAATTGAGGCTCATATCATTAAAAATATCAGTGCAACTGTCACAAGCAAACAGCTGTAACACTTATCAGTTAAAGCATCTTTCCTCAGTACTTTTCGGTATTATAGACTTAGCCCTCCAGATGCAGAATTTTATCTTCAAGTTACGACACTATCTGTGGAAAGCAACAGAATTTCCCTAAGCTAGCTTGAGCTGTTCAGTAACACCCATTACGAAAGATTTTTCCTAAGACAATAAATACTGTAGAAAATACAGTAGATATATAGATATAAGCTAGCCATCTTACATCAAAGCCATAGAATTACCTATATATGAGGGTTTATTTGCCAATCACTATTAGGCTCAGTCCCCTGAAAAGAAAGAAGGAAGAGATTTTTCTTTGTTCACATTTCCTGTGTAGGTTGACTTTCATGAGAGTTACAAAGTCAACTTGACTTTGATCAAGGTTTTTAACCAAGTAACGTTGGGAGAGTAAAGAGTCAGCGACAATGGAGGTAACAGATAGAGAAATTAAAGCCCTATCAGAGTCTGTGTTTTGCTTTAGTGTTTACGTACAAATTTTCATCTCTTAGCCCCATTTCTATAAGCACACACAACTTACACTCATACAAGACTGACATCCCTTTTTAAAAACCACAATTTCTCTACCCCTGTATAGTGCCATACAACAGCTGAGTCTTGCCTCACACATCATTACAAACCCCACCAAACCCAAGTGCTACACTGGCATGGCAAGTTCAGTAACAGCTGAACTGACATCCCTGTGGACAGCTGCCCTGGGCTCCACCTGAATCGGTTTGTTACCTACCCATTTTACCACTTACCTATTTAGCTCTGACCAAACCCTAAGTCAAAGACTCAAGACTACCCAAATTGGTTACCCAAAACGTTAATCAAGAAAGACTGGTTATTATAATTCGTGAGCAGTACAGCTTATAAGTCCTGCAGCGTTCAATACAATTTCTGTGCCTAAATCACTCACATGCACGTGAAGCCTTCCCTCATGACTCAGTTAGCTGGAAAACCACATTTCTAAGTAAAAAAGGCAATCTTGAGCTTTAATGCTGAGTTGCTTTCTCAGTTTTATGTGCTGCAGAAAACAGCTGCATTTCCTTTTCTTTGTTTCAGTACAGATTCACAAAGCATCACTCCAATCACTTTTTCTGCAAACAGGCTGGACTAGAAGCAGACGTTCAGACAAGACAGTAAAGCTATTAAGGTCAGATGACAAAGAGCTAGAAGGTAAGAACGATCAGGAGAATGATTACTGAAGAATTTTTATTGTAATTTTCCTAAAGTTGATGCCTTATCAAACGAAGAGCAGAATAGGGGAAGAAACAGAAAAAATACAACAATAAGTAAATGATACAGCTGAACTGACTTGTACCTGCAAGGAATGTCAAACGTAAAATTTAAGACACATTTACCAACAGGAATGCAGTCATGCAAGTGACTAAGGAAAAGAAAAAAGGAAGTAAAGCAAGACAACAAAGGTTGGCTAATTTACTTCTAATGTCATACTCCTGCAGGGAAGCAGGACAAATTCTTACCCATCAATTATTTGTCTTTTTGCCCTACGAAGAGGGACAAAACAGGAGGGGCAGAAAGCAATACAAATCACACATGCCCGCGGCAGATAGTTACGTAATGCTGACGTACTGCCTGCTCTTTGCTCACAACACTCACTTTGCTGCAATTCCAAGTACCAGCTTTTAACAGCTGCTCGGTTTGCACACTTTTAAACTGCTTTGTAAATAAAATGCAGACACACAAAGAAGAACAAGGTAGTTCTAAAGCTTCATAACATATCTCCAACAGAGATAAAAGTAAGAAAAACTGAGGGTTGGCTTTATGATGAGACATTTTCTATTTCATAAGAAGTCATAAAACTGGCTTTTTGTGATAAAACTCAAAACTAAATTGCCTGCCAATCTAAAGCCTGATTAACTTACTTGAAGAAATAAAAAAAGAAAGATAAATCCTTCAACTTCACTGAGGTGCTACTGCCAGGAACAGAAACACAAGTCAGTAATCCTTCTGAAAATAATATACACCTAAAAATCTTTCTATTTAGAAGAGAACTTGCCCTGAATAGAGTTAAACAGATCAGCTAGAAGTAAAGGAAGAATGGGTACAAGTAGGGCCAAAAAGTGTTTATTATTAATAATGGGAGAAATAAAAAAAGAAAAAAAATACAGTGAACACAGCAGAACCAGCCAGATTTCATGAAACTAAATTCATAAAACATTCATAAAATATGATATTAGCCATATTTAGTCTTTTTTCCTATACTTTGTCTTTAAAAACTAGAACACAACCAAAAAATCTGCAATGATCTATTGCTTAGTACCTATCACAGCCATTATGTAAGCAAATACATCACAACACTTAAGATCACATGCTTGAATAATCAGCTGCTAATTAAGTATATCTGCAATTGCCTTGTTCCTTCCTTTCTCTGACCCAAAACAGTAAGTAAACAACATTACAAAAACCTCAGTCTCCAGCAGTCAGATATAACAAAGAAACTAAAACAATATACTCCTTCCTATGGGACAGTAATCAGTAAGGCTGTATTTTAAACTCTAGAGCACACCAGACTGATTTCCAACAAATGACTACACAGTTTAATATACACAGCAAATGCAGGAGGCCAACTCACGCAGTCAAACATTAAGATAAGCCCTTTTGGAAGGCCACACCAAAGAGTGTTTACCCAAAGCTGGGCATCAGCAGCATCACTGGAAGTTCCTAACAAGCATAAGATAAAAATATTACAGAGACAAATTATTTCTTCATGGTTATTTTTCGTACTCCTCTGAGTAACTAAATAAAGCTTCCCTTCTACCTGCCTGACCTTTAATAACATATGCTTTCAAGGCTTTTTAAAACATGCCCAGGTTACCTCAGGCCTCGGGGAGGATATTGTTTGTAGGCCCTCAAGAAAATGCTCTGCCAGCATTTTCCTTCTCTGTTGCAGAGAAGGAATGACTTTGACACTTCTACTGATTTCAAGTTACAGAAGCACGGTGCAAGAAAAGTGTGCTGGAAAGCACTGACCCACAAAGCAGTTGGTGACCAACTACCATCCTAAAGGCATACGTCACAGGGTGTGTTTATCAGCTCTAGGACAATCCCTCCATCTAAGTGCCCAAAAGCATACAGAAACTTACAATGCTGTAAGACTATCCAAATAAATATTCCAAATACAATAAAGGTGTTTCCTATTGTTTTTTCTTAGATCATAACCTAGGAACAATCTGAATGTCAGTACCAGTATTTACATATGCACAGAAGTAAGCGTGATTACTTCTGTGGACATTCTTTTCACTGCTCAAGCTGTAAAACACAAACACTAAGATAAATAATTCAGGATTTAGCTGGAAGATTGCAGTAGAAATTTGAATCACAGAGAGCAACAAAGATTTCAGACTTCCTTATCTTCACATTCATAGCAAAGCCATAAAGTACAAGGAACTTAAGAATAAAATTTAAACTTTTGAGGAGATTGACTGCACCTAGGTCATTTTTACACTCAGTAACCAGAAAAGCTTATATATTTTGAGTATAATTGACATTAAGCTAATGACTGCAAGATTTATGTAACTGACATTAAACTAATGACTGCAAGAAACAAACAGGACAACCAACTCAGGCAGGATGAAAATCTTTATATTCTTAATGATTACTTCTGTGGTTAAGTTCAGGAACGAAAGAAAAATTGGTCCCAGTGACCCACAAAGCTGCAGACTGTTCTTGTGCGTACACACAGACACACACACACTGAAGGTCAGTCTCCTCCCTGCATTTTACACTTTCCTCCCTCTCTCCCTCTAATCTTCACGCAGGCCTTGCACTCTATCCCTGTGCTAGAGAGCTACGGGCTGTTAGAAATCACAAGGTTTCAGGGGTTCGCTCCGCGGCACGTACTCAGCAGAAACAAGGACCCCTGCCCCTTCCTCCTCCGGCTGCTCCGCACTGGCGCGGCGCGCCCCGCTCTCCTCCTCGGCCGCGCTCTCCCAGGAGCCGCCACCCGCTCCCGGCAAGGGGAGGCGCCCGGGGAAGCCCGCTGACCCCGGGCCGGGACCGGCCGCACGGGAGGCGGCGGGAGGCGAGACGGAGGCGGGCAAAAACGGCTTCCCGAGCAGGCCAGGCAGCCGCCCCCTCCGAGGCCGGGGCCGTCGGGGGGGTCAGGGGGCAGCCCCCGCTGCCCGAGCAAGGCCCGGCTGTCAGAGCCCCTCCGTGGGACGGGCCACGCTTGGCCCCGGTCCCTGCCAGACCCCCGCGCGAGAGAGCAGAGGCGGGAGCGGGGGAAGGGCGCCCCGGTCGCACCGTGCCCCGCCGCGCCGGCCCGAAGGGGCGGGGGGAG
>VZRQ01011078.1:702329-726078 GCA_013397975.1 Machaerirhynchus nigripectus
TCGCTCCGCCCGAGGCTGGGCGGGTGCGCCGTCCGCCCCCGCCTGCTGCCCCGGCCGCGCTCCGCTCGGGGCGGTTCTACCGGGGTTGCCGAGAACGGCTCTTCGTCTTCTCCCGCTCTTCGCTCGGCAGCTCTGTTCTGTGAGGCTGTTATGACCTAAGCCCAGGGCCTTGCCTAGATATTTGTCGCTATTGATCGGCATGGGGCAAGAAGAAGTACATCATGGCACAGAAGACATCTTGGGGACTCGGAGAGTGATTTTGAATAGGCATCTACCTAAAGTAATTAAGAGTCCTAAGCCCGTTTGCCTGCTGTTCATGTGAAAGCAAAGCACCATTCTATGGCAAGAAATTGTTGTGATTTTCCTCTTCTCTCTTCCTGCTAAGACTAAATATGCATATGTTTATGACCTCCTGGAGTAAAACCAGTTAAAAACGCCTGCACCCATAAAGGTGTATCGGATGAGGCTGACTCATTTCTAGGTTCTCGAACTGCCAGATATGTAGCTGTGGCATGCAGCAATTTCAAATAGTTATAGATGTATCTCTTGGCTGCAGAGGAGAGGAGTTTCTTGTTCTGCTATATAGCTGATCTGCAGGCAAATGCTCTCACAGAAGCGGCTTCTCGCTATCGCTAATGGCCGGCACGCAGAACTTTGTCCTGCAGCTCAGGTCATCACCTCTCCGTAGCTGCTTGCTGACCTGAGCAGCAGGGTAAGTGCTTTTGTGCAGGCAGTCATCACTGGTGAGCTGGATGAGGACTTGCGGGAGTGGCGTGAAGTGCCAGTACGTGCGCGTGGGAGGGCAGAGAAGGGGAGATCGAGCTCTGTTGCTGGAGTTATGTCTCTAGGTGGGGGTGGGAGCAAAGATAGGCAGAATTACAAGGGAGGAGAAGGTGGAAGCGTGAGACTCTGTGTGCGTGCCTGGGACCTTGCTTGCAGCCCATACCTGGCTAACGCAGCAGTTACTAAAGCTATCCAAATGAAAAGAAAAACGTGTTTGGAACGTTCGGGCCTATTCTGTTTGTTGCACTTCTGGGACTTGTATCAAAGCGGGCCATATGACTAATTTAGGCTTTAAATATGCCGTTCTTTTAATTCCTAGTCTTTCTGGAACATCAAAATATATTTTTTAAAGCCATGTAACTGAATAGGAAGTTATGCCATTGTATTGATAAAAGGCTAAAAAAAAAGGAAGATCATGCATTTCTTTCAGAAATCTTTGTATTTTCAAAAGAGTGTTATCTGTATATTTTAATTTAACTGTCTGGTTCCAGAGGTTTTGACCATGGCATATTAATCTATAATGCAAAGCAATTAGCACGCACTAAGGTTTCTTCAAATCACAGAATCACAGAATGGTTGAGATTGGAAGGGACTTCTGGAGGCCATCTGGCCCACCTCCCTGCTAAAGCAGGGATACCTAGAGCAGGCTGCCCAGGACCAGAGGGTTTTTGAATATCTCCAAGGATGGAGACTCCACAAGCTTTCAGGGCAGCTTAAGTCAATGCTCAGTCTCAGAGGGAGCCTCCAGTGTTTCTGTGTGGGCCCATTGTCCTGGTTCTGTCACTGAGCATCGCTGAGAAGAGCCTGGCTCCATCTGCTATGCACCTTCCCTTCAGGTATTTATAGACATTGATGGGATCCCCTCTGAGCCATTTCTGCTTCAGGCTGAAGGGTCCCAGATCTTGAAGACTTTCTTCACAGGAAAGATGCTCCAGTCCCTTCCTCACCCTGCTGGCCCTTTGTTGGATTCTCTCCAGTGAGTCCATATTTTTCTTGTACTCTCTTGTACAGAATATATATTGACTGTAGGAAATGTGTCTTTCAGAAGTGCTAGGACTTCATTACTTAGATGTCCTGTTGACTAAAACACTTGAATGCTGGTTATAAGATTTACTTTCTCAGTTTAACTTTCTTAAACCTTAAGGGCCTATCATGACAGTAATGGTTAGGACTATTTTCTGGATCCTACTGAACATTGTTTTTTTGTCAAAGAACTGTATTTTAGGAAACAGAAATAGTGCTTCAAATAGCATGTAATCAAAATCGTTTCAAATTTACATTTAAAAGGATTGCCTCAGATTTTTTTTTTTAGGAAAAAAGGAAGTTAATTGTCGTTAGTCACCAAATTTACAACAGTTTAAACTTTGTTCCACCATGAAAATGAGACAGGAAAAGATTCTTCTTGGTAGCAGCAGCTCTTGCAAGCCCAGTTCTGTGAAAAGTTGTCTTGAAGGATGGCATCTGAATTCAGACAAGTCTGAACTTAACTGCACAAAGGCAAGCAGCACAGGTCTGTTAGCATTTTAATCTTTTTTTTCATTCATTATTCAATCAATGGTCAACATATAAGAAAGCACAGTATTTATCTTTACATTTCTTCACCTGTATAAGCCTATCCAAATTTTTAAGGTTTCTTATGGAACTTACAGAGTATGTAGATTTCAGAACTAAGTTAATCTTATCTTAATAAAAATACATAAACCAAATACCACATATTTATATTATTCTATAATTCTGTAGTATTTCAAGTAAATATAGCAATTACTATAGTATTTTCCTTTCTGTACCATATAAAGAATTAAAAAATTTAAAAATAAAATCTGTACATTCCTATCCAAAACCTGGGAAACAAAGTAAAATTTCAGGTTTTATAGCTTTGTTTTACATCTTTAGCATGTGTTTTTAAATCTCTAATACAGATAATATCAGTGAGAAATAAATAGTTTTTTTCCAAAAGTAAATCTAATGAAAATAATTTATCTAATTCACTTATGGACCAATTCTAAAGCAGGCTGTGAGTTTATTGACTGTATTTATTTTCTTCTGTATTTTCAAACTCCTTTTAGAAACTGTTTGCTTTTAATTCTATATTCCTGGTTATGTAAACTGCACAAAATTTGCAATCTCTATATGGGCTTAGATAGTTACATTAAGCAGGAAATTGGCTTAAACAAGCCACTGGGACTGAATTTCTTAAAAAGAAGCAGCAGGACTTTGGCTTGGTTTTCTCCATCTTTTCTTCTGCTTTTTAGGCAACATAGCCATCGTTAAAAGAAAAACTGGGCTATTTTTAAGATTTTGTAGCCAAATGTAGATTTTCAATTACATCGTCATCATTTGTGTTCAGTGTGTATATACACGTGTATAGTCTTCCAAATCTGGCCTTGGGATATGTCCAAATACCATGCAAATGTGTCTGAACCAGGTTTAAAAGTCATTGCTACAACACAGAGCTCAGGTTTTGCCTCGGTCTAGGACAGATTTTGCAGCCTGCATGGATCTCTTTACTGCCACAGCTATTTCCTGCTGAGTCACAGAGACAGTTCTGAACTAGCTCAGGTATATTCTGACAAGCTGCCCCTACTTGGTCCAGGCTGGCAGCATGGGTAGATCCCTACATCTCTGGTGTCTCCCCTACAACCTACATTAATTACCTTTGCTGGCTACAAGCGCACTTAAAGCAGGAGACCACAGAAGTGAAGGAATTTCATCTTTTAAAAACGCTTCAGAAAAGTTTAGGGAGCCAATGCTCACATTAGCAGCAGTGCAGCTTCTTCAGTACAGCTCAATGTTTTGGCAAGGAGAAAAAAAAGGAGCACAATGAGCTGCCATTGCAAGATGATTGCTTAGCCAGTTCTGTACAGTAAGCTATGAGCCTACAGGAAATGGTGCAGAGTCCATAAATAAAGGCTGAGGCAGTGTGTGCTTGTCTCTCAGAGTAGATTCTTCCTAAGAAGTCATATTTCCACATAATGTGACACACTGAGAATGAAGAATGAATGCAACAGCTGCTGGTGTTTCACACAGGTGACAGAGGAGGGTCTAACACTGAGTAAAAAGGATCTGCCAAGTCCCACCTATTTGGAGAGGTACATGTACTTGAGAGAAGTCAGTTTAAAGCAGAAGAATCACAGGAGTAAATACGTGAGAGTGTGTGCCAGTTTGAAGTTTTTCACTTAAAACTAGTTTGTCTCTTAAAATTTGTGAGTTGATAATTATTTTTTTAAATCCCTTGTAATAAAATATAATAATTTAAATATTTGTGTGATATGTCCACTGATGGTGGACACAACCTAAACACACCACAAATGTCAAAAGCTGATAAATAACTAGAATTTTCTGACATTTATATGGCCTAGCTGTTCAGTGTGTTTTCAGCTACAGATCTGATGTTAAAAACCTGATGTTGACAGTTGCCAACATGTGCTGCTATGTAAATACACAATGTTTAACAAACAAAAAAATCACGCCATGGCTTTGAAGTTTTCATTTAACAAGTGAGATTGCATGGAATGTGCAGAAGTCAGTCAGAGTTGATAAAACCGATGACAGTAAAGTTGAAATACAGAATAAAGAATGTAAATATACACCAAACTGTGAAGGAATGTGGGAAATACGTGAGAAAATACCTCCAGCTGGAAGACAAAAAACAACAAGACAATCCCTAAACCCTTGAGCTCTGTTGGGGAAAAAAAGGAGGAAATGGTAGAAAATAAAGACATCTGTAGGCTTAGTGCATTGAAAGTCAATACAGATGCATGCTAAAAGAATAAATCCAATGCTGTTATGAAGTCTTATTTGGGTATGATATTTCTATTCTGATTTTGGCAATACTTGTCATTTTTGTAATATCAGTAAGGCATGATTAGGTAGAAAACCGTTTTAGCATGTATTCCTTAGGAAAAAATATTTCAAACATTTGTTAATCCATTTATCTGAAAGTTACTTTGATATTAAATTGGCTGTATGCAAAACAAAATCTCATCAGTTGAGGCCTTGATGTTATCTGAAAATCATTTTGTTATACAACCGGAGGAGGAAAGACCAAGCAGTAGGTACACAAGTAACTCCACGCTCTTGTAGTGCCACTGTTGCTGTAAATATTAACTGCAAAGCATGGTCTCTGTCCTAAAGGAACAGAAGGAAGCTGGATATGTATTCACAATAATTTACTGCTGCGTCAGTAAGTCCGAAGCGTTGGCATTTCTCCTAATGCTTATAATGCAATATAAAAATCTATTTGAAAAAGCTATAAAATGAAAATTATCTTTTCAGTATCCAAATTAGGCTGATCATTCAAATCAGATGTGCTGTGACACTGCCCTGCACAATACTGATAGTGTTTTTTTTCTAAATAACTCTCAGTCTTTCCATCATTGTATACACAGCTCTTAAGCAGGCTTTAGGCCCAAATCTATTTTCTTCTACATTAAATAAAGTTCCACATAAGTTATAAACCTCTTTTATTACGAACCCCCATTTTCTTCTGTGTTTGTAACACAACTGCATTAAAAACCACACAGTGGTTACAGAGCTGTTGAGCTGTTACAGTGGCTCCTTGTAATGCCAGCTTAGTCTCCTTTGAACATAAGTCAGAATACAAACAGAGCAGAATATAACAGAAATGTTGTTAACCACCAGATCATCAACCAGACCTAGCCAGCTGCGATGCTAACTCAGCCTAAATTCTGGCTAAGGCCCCAGTTTCCTGTTGATTAAGCATGCTATTTCTTGGTTCAAATTACTCTTCAAATGACTTTCAGAGGGTTTCTGATGTACATAGATTTTACCTATTAGCTTGCCACATAAGCCTAGGTAGCATGTGAATATGACCACTTAACACATAATTTTTTAAACATGGAGAAAAATGTTCTTTTTCACTGGTCCAGCCTGCTAGCAGTCAAACAACATTGTGTCCCACTGTCAGAATACACCGTGCTATTTCAGATAGAGGCAGTTGCCTAAATTTTATCCAGTAGCTGCTCAGGAACTAGTAATATGCAAACACATAAAAGTGGCTCTTGTTTTGAAAAGTATGTAGTTCTCTGAAAAAAAAAGGCCTAGTTTGGTGAATCTGAGTGAAAGTGTACAACAACATCTGAGCTGACCTAGGGCTGCAGTGGTAGAAAGGAAAAAATAAATTTTGAGAAATAATCTTTAGTGAAGATTTCCACTTAAGCTTTTGTTCCATTACGTGGTATGTGTAGGTAGCTTCAGGCATGGTATTTCATCATTCCTGTCAGTTTGGAGGCAAAGAAGGCAGTGCTATGCTTGAAAGTCTTAAATGCTGTTGGTAATATGCTAAGGGCTCTGAAACAAGAAGTTCAGTAAGGGTTTGATCCTGCATATACTTATGTGAGTTCAGCTAATCGAAAGGAAGAAAGCTTATCTTGAAATATTTATCAGATGTGTTGCCCCAATTTATTCTGCCATAGAGCAGAATATTAGCTCCCCTAAATTTAGATGTTTCTGTCATGGATGTCTGCACTGGATCCAGATATCTGGGTATTTTTTATAGTGAGTGGAGAAAAAAAGGCACTTCCATGATGCAATTAATCTCATTCTAAGATACATGCTCCTGGTCCTGTCACTGGGTACCACTGAAAAATGTGTGGCCACCTTTTCTTCATTCCTTCCCTGCAGGTATTTATACACATGGATGGGATTCCTCTCAGCCTCTCTTCTCCATGCCCAACTCTCTCAGCCTCCTCAAGGAGCCAAAAATGAAAGGTGCTTTCCTGGACTTGGTATTTACAAACAAGGAAGAATTGGTCAGGGATATGAAAGTTGGAGCAGCCTTGGCTACAGTGGCCATATGACCACTGGGGTAACAGGATCCAGAAGGACACAGAGGAAAGAATATCCAGAGAGGAGGAAGCAGGGCAAAAATCAGGACCACAAGCCTTCATTTTGAGAGTTCAGACTCCAACTTTTTCAGAAAAGTTCTTGGAAAAATCCCATAGGATATGACTCTAGATAGGAAAAAGGATCCAGGAGAGCCGGTTTATATTAAAATATAATCTCCTTCAAGCTTAAGAAAGCTCCATCCCAACAAGTAAGAGATAAAAAAAAGGCAGCAGGAATCCTGGATAGATGAGCAAGGAGCTCCTAAACTAATTCAGATATAAAAAAGAAGTGCATAAGATGAGGGAAATGACAGGTGACCCACAGGGTGTGAAGAATGTATCTTTAATAAGGGTATGTTTCTCAAAAAAATAGCAGAAGGTACTTCATGTCAGTGTCGGAGCTTCTTTTATTTTATTTAATTTTATTTTGATATCTCATTTGATTAGCCCTTTCTACCTGGAAAGTTGAGGAAAAGGAAATTCAAAGGCTAATTTTTCTCACCACATGATAAGGGAGGAAAGATGAAAGAGCGTAAGGATATTCAAGAGTTTGAATAGGAGACAAGTTTCCTGTACTTCTGGAACTGTGTTCACATGCCAGCCATATTCTCTTGAGATGAAAATCTTGTGGGCATCAACCACCATGCTAGTTCTGTGGCCAAATCAGAAATTAAAAAAAAAAAAAAACAAACCCACAAACCAGGTGCATGTCTCAGAAAAGGGAATGAGTGACTGGGAATCAGAACCATGGCATGTTCCAGCCGTTAAGTCTGTAAGTACACTGAGTAACAATGAAGTGAGCTTATTTCCATGTAATTTGGAAAGCTCTTCAGTGAGAGCTTCCAGAAGTGCTGGATTGTGTGCTGACAATACTGCTGTTAAGATGGTGGGAACTGAAATTTGAAGCCTATATAAAATCTGCAGGCAATATTGAGTCTCAGATGGAAGAGTGGTGCCTACCAGACAAGGAAAAACAGGTGAAAAATAATTTGCAAAAACCTTTGGAAACTTGGAAACCAACAAATGGTAGAAACCATATTGCCTAAGACACTGGCTGATACTTTGAGAGTTTGACTAGAACTCAGAAACAGTCCTTTGTCCCCCATACTTAGAGATCTGAGATTGCTTTCCTAGGTCCAGTTTCCCTTGACCGTATCCCAGCTCCACTTGAGGGACATACTTAGGCATGCATTATACCAAATTCCCTAGCCTTTGATATTTAACATATACCATGTTTGAATAGAAACAAAGCCAGGACTTGTGAGCTGAATGGGACCCATAGTGTTTTACAGCATCTTTTTCTGTTATTTCCAAATGGAATTGTGCCAGAATCCCAGTAAAAGTGAATCTGCACGTAGCAGCTGTAGTTAGAAGTCAGGAAGTGCTACAGGAACAAGGCTTCAACTCAGGTGTCAACAAGTAACGCAGAATGTTGTTCAACTCAGCACACAAATATCCACCTGGTAGGATGTGCTGATGTCAGCTACTCTCACTCTTTGACAGATGTCCCAGTCATGAAGGAAGTACGGTATTTGTTGGGCTCATTGGGACATCAGACTTAGGAGTGATGGAAAACCTGGTTCCAAATGTGGCATATACCAGTTGTTCTGATGTATGAGCTCTTGCTGAGGTAAAGCATCTGAGATAAGACTGTGGTATTTGCATTTCAAAACAGTTTCGCCAAGCATGTGCCTTTCAGAATGACTTTTAGAAACATTATTTGATCTTAGCACTATCAGAACTAGGTTAAGTAAATGTTAATAATTCACTCTCCTTGTAGATCAAGGAACGCGTCGCCAGGATTCAAAAAATTTTCAGGACACTGTAGGCAGGACTGGGTGTCTCAAATGGAGGCATCTGTTACAGGGTGAGCCAAGTTATCTGTCCAGATTCTTCAGCCTTACAGCCCAGCACATAGAGTACCAATACGAGTAGCAGGCTGCAGTCTCTGTGTGTTTTAAGTTGACAACACAATTATTAAGACATATCAGGATTCACCTGGACTTGTATTGACCTGCCTGAAGGTTGAGGTTAGTTTGTTTAGCTGTAACAGCAGTTGTCTGATAACCAGGTGACGGTTACCTGATTTGTTTCAGCCTTTGCTTAGCTTCGTACAGCTGAATGGTACAAGGCTTATTGCAATATATATTTTTATAAATAGTAAATACAACATGTAGTTTTTCTTTCTCTAGTGATCTATGATGATGCCAGAATAAAAATACAGGGTGGAGATGTACAGGTATAGGATGATAACTGGAGCCTTAACAGTGGAGACACATGTTGATAACAGAAGCCCCTGGTTGTAAACTCCTTGGGAGCAGCTAGTTACTGGCTGCCAAAGGAATACAACCTGGGCAGACAGGTAAAACAATTTAGGGGTGACAAAAAGAGGAAAAAACAGGTATCTGATATAAGTAAAACATGCTGTACATTAGTAGATTTTGCTGTAATATGGAATTGTGAACCAATGAATAAGGAGCAAGCAAATTGTGTCAGGAAGTACATAATAGTGGCACTAAGAAGACCCAAGAGTGAGGAGGAGAAAACCATCAATACCAACATCATATTTTCAGTAAAGAGAATTAAGATGCCCCCCACATCACACCTCTTCTGTGGATATCTGCCGTGACATGGCCAGACCCCCTAGACAGAAGCCATCAACTTTAGGACAGGATCTCTGTGTCACCAGAGTGACACTGGAAGGGTGAGCATAATACCAGCGAAAGGGACAATTGCTATAAGGTTTGAGTATTTTGATTTTCACTATGATTATAGGGATGAACCATAATGTTTGTATAACTGGAATTATAATTGATAGTATCACTATATTCAGACTAATAAAAAGTCTTTGGTTAGACTATCAAGACTTTAATTAGACTAGTAGTAAATTCCCAGTTCTGCATAAAATGTATGTGACCCACGTAAACTGCACGAGTTGTATTGCACCAAATTGGCAGGGGTGACCTAAGCTGTAATTTAAATGCAACAAATCAGTACCAAGTTTGTGGAGAACCTAGTTTGTTGGCCTAGATTCTTAAAACTTGATCCAACTACCAACTCTTGATTTGATTTCCATGGACTTTAACGGGAAGTGGGGTGTCAAGCTCATATATAGGGATCTAGCTACACCCTGTATGCCTTCAAAAAGAAACTGAAATGTGTTTTGACATTCTCATTGTATAACTGAAGAGATGCCAGGTACTAGCAGTTGATTCATGGGTGCTAAATACAACAATCAGAGTCACAGAATCCTGTAGCTTATAGGGGACATGTGAAGGTTAACTAGGCCAATTCTGCTCAAACCAGGCCCAGTAAGGTCAGGTTGCTCAGGCCTTGCCCAGTCAAATTTTGAATATCTCCCAAGATGCAGAATCAGTTTCAACTGGAAAACATTAATTCTGTTTTCTCTGTTGGCTATGAAAAGGGCTTTTCTGCTAACTTTAGATAAAGATTAATGAAATACTGAGGAACTCAAGGTAAATCACTGTCGAATGTGTAATTATGGATTGGTGTCATGGAGAGGATGCTGGTGTAAATGTTTGTGGGGTTTTTTTTTGTCTGACTCAGTCTAGTTATAATGCTTTTATACGACCTCAGTTTTTTCCTCTTTCAGCAGTTTTTGGAGATACAGTCATAACTCTGAGCAAGCATTCAGATGGAGGAAAGTTCCTCTCGTATAAACTCCTCATATATCTTTTAGCGAAAGAAGCCAATGGACACAAAAGAAATTGGAACCATACCAAGGCATGAATATTTTTAGCACCAGATGTCTGAATGAACTAGAAGACCCTTAACTCTATCTGAACCAGATGTCCATAAGACCAGAGCTAAGAGGGGAAAAAAAATACAGCTTTTCAGGCTTTTTTTCTTTTTTTTTTTTTTTTGAAAGAAAGGTACTGCTTAAATAGGAAATATTTTTGTCATGGGAGTTTAGGGATCTACAGAATTAACCTCTACTAGCTCTGAGAAGGCTGCTTATCACCAGCATACAAAGTTCAGATGTAACAAAGGACAAAGCAGTATGGATCTTTGCTGTAACTTGTCACTCTGCTGTTTCTAAACATTATACCTGACATATGTTACTGAAAAGTGTAGTGATTCATATGTCAGGGAGAGTAATAGTGAAGCAATTCAGGAAATCAGTGCCAGTATCCTCTATTTTTCAAGATAAAGAGGCTGTTTTGTCCAAATCTGGCTGGCAAATTAATCTATCCAATAGATCAAGTTGCTAATTCATTTCACTACTAGTACTGTTGCCACTAAAAGCATGTAATTATATTTAGTGCCTGTATTTGTAAACCCCATTAGAATTGGTTTATGTGATCCTAGTGTCACAGCCTGGCTACAAGAGCTCTTAAATAGGAAAAAACTTAGATTAAATACCTCTATCAGGAAAAAAAAAATACTGTCTATACAAAACCAAATTACTAAGGCAAAAACAGCAATGAGTCAGTCCATCGATGGCCCCAGTAGTTAGTGACTGGCTTACTTCCCAACAGCATGAGTAGGGGAAAAAAACAAACCACTGTGTGGTGATTACACTTCTTTCATTCTTCATATTTACAGTATGTGAGTCTGTCAATATTCAGGACACAAACACAATCCCCACAGACATTGCTAACTAGAATATGTCTTAAATATGTGCACTATGTACACCACAACTGGAATATTCATAGATGAGTGCTCCAACTTGGTTCTTCAGAAAAATAAACAACTGTATGTTGACTTTGTATTGAATGTCATGCAGAGTTCAAGATTTGGACTACCTGCCTCCAAATCTGACTTATTTAAGTCCACAATAACCAGGAAAAGCTGCAGATCTTAAACAGCTCTCTGCTGTTGTCACAAAATGAAATGTGCAAGAGTGAGTGTAATGATTGCTTGTGACTTTTGAGTAGTCTCTTTACAATTCAATATCTCTTGTAGACTCTAAAATCGGCCATGACTTCCTCTTCTTTTTACTTCAAAGTTCACGGTTCAATCTAATTTTCTTTCACAGTAACACATAGTTAATGATACAAACTAACCGATTTCCCATTATGAGAGCAAAACAGAAGCAGCGTCTGATGTGCAGCCCCTCAGCTCCTGTTATCTCCTCAAGAGGGTGGCAATGGATACAAAAATACATAAATATAAGTTGCTTGGTGTTTTATGAAAACACATACAGTCAGTTTACCAAGGCCACAGGAGGATCTTAAATGTCTGTCATGATTTAAAGACAAATAAACACATGTAGCTGACAGCAAAGGGAGTTTAAAGTTATTTCTGAATTGCAGGTAAATGTAGTGAAATTGGTGTTGCTGTAAACCTTGCTATAGAAAATTCATAAATGCACAGGAATGAACTCTTCCTGAAGGACCACTTCCTTCCTGTAAATTCTATGGAACAAAAGCAGATTTCCTGCAAAAACACTCATTCACCTGAATGAGAGCAGAACTGGTTACTTTAAAAAGGAGGATGATAAACACAAGGTTACTCCAGCAGCTAACTGTAAGGGAAAGTATGTTTTCCCTGGCTACCTCAGAGAGCTACTACACTGCCTGGCATTCCCCTGAAGCACTGTCCTTGTCTATACAGAGGTTGGATGAAAGGTCTTGCATTGCACTTTATCAGAGGGAGGCACAAATGCTGAAGAAGTTGTGCCAAAGCACACATTAGTATTTGATTTTTTAAAAATACCATTGTGTCCAAAGCTAAGGAACAAATACAATTTTAAATTTTCCAGTATCTTAGTACAATAACGTTGTCACTTCAGCAAAGGATGAATAATTGATTGAGTGAGTCATTATAATTTCTTTTAAAATAACTCTAGAATAAAATAATAGTGCCTTTTGCACTAACAGTACCACAATAGTAGAACTTCCTATGTTTAAAATAAGCAAGGCTAAACTAAACATCTTTGAACTGTGAGGGCCCGATACTTTGCATGTCCTTAACTGCTTTCATATACTCAAAGTAAGGAAGCAGCTTTAAAAACAGGATTCATAAATCCCAATGAAATAAACTCAGGTGTCATCAAACTGCTATATTGCTCCAAAACTTTTTTTTTTTTTTTAGTATTATTTTATGGAATAGATTTGCTATCCCATGAATCAGAACACAGACTACTGGATTTTAAAAAAGCATAGCCATGAAATATCTTGTGGCAGTGATTAGATTTGCCCCAGTTCCTGGGAAAGTAAGGCTGGATGGCTGCAATTATTTCCTTTCATCGTCTCCCTTTGCTCAGTTGTGCTACACAAGTTACCAAATCAACTGGAAATGCTAGATTAAAAACACACAAACAAACAAGCAAGCAACACTCCCACCCCCACCTTTTTCCCATCGTTTGAGACTCTAGGTGAGGGTTATCTGAAATTCCCTGGGATAATCAAGACATCCTTATAGGGCTGGCTGAACCTAGGCAGTACCTCAGCTTTTTTGAGGTGTCTGAAGGCACCTATCTGAGAAACCAGAAGGCCTTTGAAACAGGAACTGAAAGTTAAAGCAACTGAACTAACCTTTTGTATTTTTTCTGCCTAATTATTTTCCTTCTCCCCACTCAGCTCAGGAAACCCACACAGAAGCCTCATATGAAATGAAGAAGGAGCTCACAGTAGCAATTCATTTTTTTAATTGATAACATAGTCTTTCTGAAATATTTTTTTTTAAGTTCTCAAATTTTAAAAACAGACAGACTGGCTTAATTTTCACAGAAGCAAATCATTAGCAAGTGAAACAGAAGCATGCTGATAACAAAGGCACAGCAAATGAGTAAAATACTGTATAGATCCACAACTATATCCATTAACAATGTGCTATTATTACAAGAAAAATGCCCAGACAAATAATGGGGATTTTAAATTATGCAGCTATTAGATAAAGGAGGAAAAGTGTGTAGAGACAAAAAATATCCTGAAAAAAAGAAGTTATGCCTGCCTTTTTCCCAGATCTAGCAGTTATCTAATAAATTTAAGTCTCTCTCCCACAGGTCTTGCCTCATTTCTATTCTTGGATGGACTGTCATGAAAACCTTAACATTATTTCCACACATGAATATACATGAAACACATTTTATACCTGAAACAAAGAGTAAACTCTAGAGAAGACAGAGCAAGAGATCAAGAGTGCTGAGAACAGTCAGGACTTGAGCTGTCAGAATCTCTTTTCTAGCCATTATCTGACTCTCTTTGAAAATAGTGTTTTTCTGGGATCTTTTTGGATAATAAAGTATCATAGAAACATAGAATGGTTTTGGTTGAAGGGAGCTTAAAGATAACAGAGTTCCAACCCCCTTGCCATGGGCAGGGACACCTTCCACTAGACCAGGTTGCTCCGAGCTCCATCCAGCTTGGCCTTGAACACTTCCACAGATGGGGTGCCCACAGCTTCTCTGCACAGCCTGTTCCAGTGCCTCACACCCCTCATAGTAAACAGTTTCTTCCAAATACCTAACCTAAACCTACCCTCCTCCAGTTTGAAGCCATTCTCCCTTGTTCTGTTGCTGCATGTCCTTGTAAGAAGACCCTCTCTGGCTTTCTCGCACAGCCCCTTTAGGCACTGCAAGGCTGCCATAAGGTACCCCCAGAGCCTTCTCCTCTCCAGGATGAACAATCCCAATTCTCTCAGCCTTTCCTCACAGGACAGGTGCTCCATCTCTCTAATCATGCTGGTGGCCCTCCCCTGGACTCAGTCCAACAGCTCCATGTCCTTCCTTTGCTGGGGACCCCAGAGCTGGATGCAGCACTGCAGGTGTGGTCTCACCAGAGCAGAGCAGAGGGGCAGAATCCCCTCCCTGGCCCTGCTGGCCACACTGCCTTGGATGCAGCCCAGGACACGTTTGGCTTTCTGGGCTGCAAGTGCACATGGCTGGGTTGTGTCCAGCCTCTCACCCACCAGCACCCTCAAGCTGTTCTCAGCAGAGCTGCTCTCCGTCTGTTCATCCCCAGCCTGTGTTGATAGCGGGGATTGCCCTGATCCAAGTGCAGCACCTTGCACTTGGTGTATAATAACGTTGCATTTGGTTCTATAATATTCCTTCCTGGAATCTGACTGGGTTGCAATTAAGTATTGATGGTAAGTAAAAACTATGGATAGTAATTACACTAGCCTAATAGCCTCTACCTCCCAAGCATTTAATATTGGAGGGATATCTGTAGCTTGCATTACTTACATTGACTTCTTTTCTGCGTCAGATACGAAGAATTCGTAGATATGTAGAATTCACAGATATGCTTTACATATTCAAAATTATGAGTTCAGAAGATGCTTTGAAAAATTATGATGTCAGCTGGTGGCCACTTAACTTTTGTCTGTCAGAATACTAATAAGGGAAGTTGACTACCTTGATCTTGCTTCCAAAATCTGCCAGATACTCAGAGAGGGGAGTAAGAACAAGACAAGCACGTAGCGACACATCACAGAACAATTGCCCAGCCTGTAGCTTGCAAAGTGTATGCACCATCTTTGTATCTAACAGTCCCCATAGAATTTCTTTCAATACATTTGTTTGTTGCTTTTTAAACTCTTGTGATATTTTAATATTCCAGTGCCACATGGCCAAAACTTCTACATTCTGTGAAGAAGTACTTCCTTTTCTGTTTGTTTGGGGTTTTTATAATCTCACCCTCACCATCGTCATTTGATACCACTAATTTTTTTTTTCAAAAAGATAATCAGCAGTTGATCTCTATCCACACTCTTCACCCTACTTATGTAGACTGATGCCTTCTCTTTTTCAGGCCTCCAAACCAGTGAAGAGCTGGTGGTAGAAGCACTGCCTATATAGCTCGGAAGGAGCTGGAAAGGAGTAGAGGGAAATATGGAAGATACTATCACTGAAGTGAAGAAGATCGAATGGAGAATGAAAATGGATATATTTTTACTTCAAAGAATACAGCTACAGAAAAATTGAGAGAATGTTTGAGTAAGCTTCTTAATTATCTCACAAGCAAACAGCTTTTTCTGGAAACTAATACGGCAGAAATATTTTTTTAAATGAACAAGAGGAAATCATATTGCTTGGGAACAGCAAAATGACACTCTGGTAAATCTCTTGTTTAATTATGAAATGTAAAAGATAACAAAAAGACTTAACAAGCTAGGTTTAGTAGTCTGAAGATATCTCAGTGGAACAGATGAACAGTTAGAC
Organism: Machaerirhynchus nigripectus; assembly: GCA_013397975.1. Classification (NCBI taxonomy): domain Eukaryota; kingdom Metazoa; phylum Chordata; class Aves; order Passeriformes; family Dicruridae; genus Machaerirhynchus; species Machaerirhynchus nigripectus. The sequence continues at coordinate 718,089 of VZRQ01011078.1, forward strand.
GTAACAACTTTGGAGAAAGCATAATGAGATTAATTTGATATATTATTTTGGCATCTCTATCATTAATGCCATCTTCATTACACAGTCCCAAAATCAAAGGCAGTGAGAAGGCAACATCAATAGGAGATTTAAAATAAAGCTACTGCTAGGGGATCAAACATTTTATATGTCAGCTACTCAAGAAAAACATGAAAAGAACTCTTAAACATATTGACTTCATAAAATCTGGGGGGCAGGGGGGAAAGGCTCATTGTGACATTCTGTAAAATAGCCTTGAGTTTTGAGGAAAAATTAGTAATCTCAAAATACTTGAAGGATAAAATTAGGTGCTGGAAGCTGAAAAATGTACTATATAGATAAAGAAGGAAATCTCTTCAGTATATCAGTTTAGGAGTACTCTGGGATATATGGTAGCTTCTTTAAAATGACTACTGAAAAAATGGTTTAATAAGAAGATAACATTTTCAGAATATCACAACTACAGAAGAGTTCCACTATCTTTTTAGATATGCTAATAATTTGCTTATGAAATAAGATACATAGGATGTGGAAAAAAAAAAGAATTATTGGGTTTGGACAAAAGAATTTGAAATCAACAATAGCAACAAGAAGAAACTTACTATTGTAAGCTGACAAATTATATTAGCCACCGGCCTGTAAACATAAATATTAGTAAGTTAAAGCATTAGCTGAGAATTATTTGGGGACAGAGTTAATTAAGACCTTAGGGCAAAGATGGAGTGCTTATAATTATTCTTCAGATAATTTCAGTACCAAAAATTAATGGTGAAATACTTCCTCATATAAAAGATTCTTAACAGGTTTTGTTTTTACAGATGGAACACTTGAGTAAGAAAGACAATTCAATATATTATAAAATAAAGTACCAATTTATATTTAGGTCAGCGAATTTCACTTTTTATAAATTTATAGGAACACAATTGTCCTTTACATTTTCCATCCCTTCTTCAAGAATACCTTGAAAGAATAATTAGGTTCAAATGGAAGGATACACTCAAGTGTCATTTTCAAATGAAATAGGCTGATTTTTGCACTTTCCCTGAAAATTTTTCTGCTTTGAGTTTTTCAAGGATCATCACCTCAAAAGGACCACTGCAGATTGTGTTCTTTGACAGAACTAATGATTTGAGACAGTCATACCGACTGAAAAAAGAAAGTTGAAGTGTGTAATGCAACGCTCTACAATACTGATGCTACTGTTTTTCTTACTAAAGCAATCTGAGGACTGATGAGCATCAAAATACTGAATTGTAAGTCATCCCTTTGATATTTTCATGGTTCATTGAAGCCAAAAGAAGCTGTGCTCATCAAAGAGTGAAATCTGTGCAGTGTCTTTTTTTTCCCACTTTGAGCCTCTAACATGAGGATATATTTTACATATTTGCAGCTTGAAAGTTGTTAGTTTATCAGTTAGTTTTTAGACATGACTTGCTGGAAGATGCATTGCTGTAGCACAGGAGTTAAAGGAGTATAAGCAAGCCAAGTCAAGTCATTAGTGTTGCTGTTTTATTCACAACTACTTGCTGATGATAACCTAAGTCTTTTTGTGTGCCTAAATTATATACAAATGAGCAATGGAAGGAGCATTTCTGGGCATTTACTGAGCAGCCAGAGGAGGGGAAAGCCAATACAATGCTCAGAAGGAGTGATCCAGCTAGCAAGTGGCATCTGGCATGTCTCCTAGCCATCAAGTTTCCTCCTGCATTAAGGAGGAACTCTTTGCCCTGTACTCATTCAGTTATTCAGGCCAATGTCTTTTTTAAAATAGGTCTATAATTAGGCCCTAAATCCATACATTTAGCTTAAGCAATCGAACTTTCTAAATTATCAGGCACCTGGAAATTTCCACATCAGCTGGCTGGGCTGAAAGAAATCAAATGTACCAAGGACTGTTCTCTGGCACTAAAGGCAATTAGCATGGAGCAGCCCTCACCCCCATAGCTATGTGACTAGGCTGTCCAGAACAGGGTGGCCTGACCTAAATTGGTTTTTGGGAAAGGTCCCTTACCCACGCTGTTACCAAAACCATGCCTAGGAACTGTTAGAAAGCTGGGCAAAGCCCAGACGTCTCCTAGAGATCATACTTGCAGTTTAATGATACAAAGCATGTTGTCAAGTAACAATAATAAAAAAGATTAGATTTACTTAAGAGTTTTCTGTAATAGTCTAGTACAAAATTAATCTATCAATATGTGTGAAGTCTACAGTTTGCAACAATTATGGAAACCAAACAGACATGTCTGTGAATGAGATGCCAAAATAAAAGAATGGTAGCCAATCCATATTTCTGTGCTCAGGAATCCTGACTTGCACCCTGTTGTGAATTAGCAATGCAAACAAACTTCAAAAGGAAGTACACATTCCCAAGGTTCAGTCACACATGTGCCTCAGGGTGCTAATGTTTGTAGACAAAATACACCACATAGAAGGAAGAGTTGTGTCTGGAAGATGTACATTTTCAAATGGAGTATCACATTCTTGCTTTGAATTATTATGAGAAAACACGATGTTGCTTGAGTCACAAAGGAAAGCAGTAATAACATACAAAGTGATAGAAGAAAAGCAACACAAAGTGCCTTGGTATAATGAATACACACGAAAAACAAAGGTCGTAAAGCACGGAACACTAAAAAGGCATGAAAAACCATGGTTATAATTAAACTAAAGACTTGGTTTTGAAAAGCCTAGAAATCAGAGTGGTATTGACACTACATGGAATTGTGGACTCTTTGTAAAAAAAATAGGCAAGAATGCCAAGGGTACTTCTAGCAAGCTTAATTTTGGGATGTTTTTCTCCTAATAGGAGATCCATACATTGAAATGCATGGAAAACTACTGCCCTTTTTCATACATATAACCTGAATAGAGTATTCAGGGGAAAAATCAACAGTATTATCCCTATGATAATTTATTGATGTACTTAATTGTATTGTTTGTTGCCAACACATTATCAGTAACACAAATAAACGTGCCAGTGTTTTTTATGTCTATATTTACAGCTGTGAAATGTATTAAAGAGTTTTTACTGAGTTACTGTTACACTGGTATAAATGACAAGATGCTGTGGTAACATGACTATTATTTCTTTAGCCTATTTACAAATTACATGAAAAAAGGTATTTTTAAACAATTCAGTTTAAAAATCAGACTGTGTCCCTTTGCCATAAATCAAAGTCCCAGCAGAAGCTCCTAAGTGAGCAATTTATAATTTTGCTGGTGCCAACAGAAGCTAGGTTTAGTAGCAGCCATACCATCCCCTGAGGAACAGAGAGAGCTGGGCCTGTGGTTGGTTCAGGAAGAAGCCATGGGCCCATGGAAAAGAGGGGCAGAGGCACAGCCTTGTGCAAGGTGTAAGGGGCCAGAGATGGAAAAGGGTAAAAAATCGTGCAGAATTAACAGAGAGATGGAAAATTCCGTGCTCTATAAATTTATTAGTGTGGTATCAAAGAGGTCAAGGGTCAAAATATAAGAATTTGAGGAATGCAGTCCAGATTTCCAATATCTTTCTTTTGGAGCAAGTGTTTTAACCGCTATAATGCTGTACAGAAATAAGTCCTTCCTTCCCTCCCTGGAATCTAACTGGGCCCTCCAGGGAGCGCATACACCCAGATGGGATCCACCTGACCTAGTTTTGGACACTTGACATCCTGATAATTAGATCTGAGTTAGCTGTGTGGACTATCTTCATAGTGAAGAAACAGTTGTATAGCACCATTCCTCTCAGTTAAAATAAATACTCATAATAAATAGGTCAAATTAATCACTTCCTAGAACGGTTGTTAATTATAAAGGGAGACCAAGGTGACAAACAGAGACACAGAACATAAACACACAGCATAATTCAGGCTGCAAAGGACCTCGATAAGTCTCCAGTCGAACCTCCTGCTCACTGAAGTCAGACCAGGTTGCTCAGTGTTGTGTCCAGTCAAATTCTGACACCTCCAAGGCCGGAGACAGCAAAACCTTCCTGGACAGCCTGCTTCCCTGCCTGACTGTCCTCGTTTGGAAAAAATTCTTTCTTATGTCCAGTCTGTCTCAGTTTGTGCCTGTCATCTCTTCTCATCTCACCATGCACCACTGGGAAGAACAAGGCTTCACCTTCTTTCTCACCTCCTCACAGGCACTGTTAGGTGAGGGCTTCTATTAGGTGGCCCTGAATCCATGACTTCTCCAGGCTCAACAAGCACTTGTCCTCAGCATCTTCTCACAGATCAGATCCTGCCCCAACCACTCTGATGGTTTTCCACTGAACCCACCTCAATTTCCTGTACTGGGGAGTACCTCTTTCTTTCCCTCACAAATGAGTAAGAAATTGATGCCTCAATCTGCCTGTGCCTTGTAGCTGGCTGTGCGTCTTCCCTGACAAATATGAAAATATTCCTGTGTTTGATAATGCAAACATTATCGTTGTGGTCACACACTGCTCAAGAAGTGAAAATGGTTCATCCAGTTTGGTCAGAGAAGAGAAATCCCTTAGTACTGACTCCAGTTCTGTGTCATGGCCACTTCCAGCTAGGAATTAACTGCTAGTCACAACCAGGGAACCTGGATCACTCATCAGCCAAATGATGGACAGAAGACCAGTCTCACACCGAAATTGTGAAACAGAGTTTAGGTCTTCTTGTGTAACTTTGGCCAAGTGCTGCTCCTCACTTGGAAAATGGGGCTAATATTGGTATTTTGTGCTTAGCTTTTAAACTTTTCTGCTACAATTTTTTCCTATGCATTGATATTCTGAATTCTCAGTGTCAGCTGTAATTTGTAGGTATTTCAAAAAATAGGAACAGTGAAGTAGAAAAACAGCAACGGAGCATTTGGCCACCTTGCTGGCACCAACAGTGTTTCAATACTCAAGATGAAATGCTTACTGAAGCAAAAAAAACCAACCATACAGTATATAATTATTTTGAATGGTTGCAAGAATCCTTTTCTGATCCATTTGTCCATTATACCAGGACCATGAGCTTAGATTTGCCTCACCACTTGCCTGCAGATCACTGGATGGTGGCTGACCTTGATTATCACAGACACAATCCCCATAAGCTGATCTGACTTCCCATGACCCCAGACCTGCCTCATCCCCATGGACACGTCTAGTTGCCCAGATTGCTGGCTCACCTGGTTTCCATCACCATCTCTCCTCTTTTCCCCTTGTTTGGGTGATGGGACTTGCTGCCCTGCCAGCTCCTCCATCACTGCCAGCCCCACTGGCCTTGTAGACTATCCCAGGGTTGCTGCTTCCTGACAGAGCCTTGCTGCAAAGCAGGCAGCAAACACAGCTGTATATTGAGCATCGGGAGATGCAGATGGATAATTTCATTATAGGCTGTACTACTGATACTCACGGAAGCACTTGTAATGTTATGAACCAAATAACCCTTCTTCCTCATCCAACTCTCTTCTTACAACACAGTCTCTCTCTTCCCCCCCGCCCCCCGCCCGCCATGGCCTTGTACTTTACTGCTTTGTGTATGCCTCAAAGTATCAGTAGCTAATGCTTTGGATCACGTTTAGGCATGAACAGAGCTGCTTTCTATCTATTTGCACAAACACAAACATGCATTTGAGGCTCAATATATAACAGAGAAATATGACCTCTACCAACTAGAAGATGCCAGAATTACAGTGTAAAAAGGCCAAGTGTAGACAGTATATCTGGCCAACAACTTTTTTATTGTCTAACTATACGGAAGTCCTTTATCATCTCTTCCTGTTCATTATCTTGTAGTAGAACAATTATCCAATATATATTGGATTATTTTGGCTGCATAGACATTGGGCTATATACAGCCCAAATAATCTTGGGCTATAACCTTGACAAAATCAATAGAAAATGTCCGCAGGGTTTTTTTTAGTGCTAAGATGTTCCTTCTTTAATTTCACTTATTAAAATGGGTTTTGTGCATATGTATGTGTGGAGAAATTAACTATATTCCACTTAAGTTATAGTTTATTAACTTTATAATTTTTGCCAAAGAAAAATTAGATTATCTCTTCCAAAGTAATTTCATGCCCTTAGCTGAAACTGCCCACTGACTCCATATAAAAATTGACTTTAACAGGGCCATACATTAATTAATTTAACCCACTTAAATCTGGCTGGACTTCAAAGCCAGCTGGTATTTTCCTCGCATGGCTTAGCTGAGACCTCCTCAGTCAGCAGAGCTGGGTCTTCCTCTTGCTTCCTCCTAATTTGACATGGTATCCATCCACAGGCTTTCAACACCCTCTTGAATAAATAGCGAGGAGCACTGTTTTTTAAACCAACAAGATTATAATAAATGTTGACAGGAGTCAGATTCTGAAGCTGAAAGATAACCGTTTCTGTGTGTCTGTGTCTGTGCTTTCATTGCAAATAAATTTAAAGGAATTATGTCTGTAGAAGTCCTGTTGCAACCTGCGACTGCATTATAATCAATATTTTTAAAACTTCTGATATAATTTTATGTGTGAGTTTTGCCAAAGCTATTTGAACATTGAGGAAACCTCCCTGTGTGACCATCCAGGAGCCACTCTGGCAGTCACAGTCCCACCACCTGAGACTGTCACTGCTGTGACTGAGGTCCCTTCACAGGGGGTGGCTCTAGGGAGCTGACGGCTGCCTGTCTTGATGCTCTACACAGCCCACTCTCACACAGTCAGACCAGGTTTCCATTCTGGCTCAACCCTAGGATTTCCACAGCAGAACCTCAGACATCTGGATTCTTAAAATAATTTAATCATGGTGCAGCCACAGAATAACAGGCCAAGCTGGTGCCTCCGAGGAGGGACCCCGAACAAAGGACACCCTGAGTTTCATACCCTCACAGTCTGCACAGTAAAGTCTGGGGTCTTCCAGCTGGGTCCTCGGCTACTGCTGTGTCTCTGTCTGGTCACCTGACTGGGCCACAGGTCCCTGTGCCCTTTGTTCTGCAGAGGGCCAGCAGTTCCTAGCTGCTGGCCCGGGGCTCCAGCACCCAGAGCTCAACCTGCATCTCAAACTGGAGCTGCACCCCAAGCTACCAGTACTGAAACTATTCCTCAACATGAATATCAAAGTAATTTCTAAGTGTGATTTCTTGATTACAGATCAACATGGAAATAGAAAAAGGATATAGCAAACAAATAAGTTATTCTTTATAAAACATTCTCATACCTCTAAATCCATGGCCTAAATTTTAAAATGCCGTCAGTCATTCTGAATGAGTTTTTGGGACCCTCACCTAAATTATGAATGTGCTTGGTTTTGATAAAATGCTACAATTAGAAAGTACTAAGCAATCACCCTCTGAATATGAGTCCCTTTCCAAGTATCTCAGATGGAAAATTGAAATTTAAATACTTGAAACCACAGGCTGATATTTGTAAATGTAAGATAAACATAGAAGAAATCCTGTTACTGTTCAAATTCTTCCTAAAATTGATTGACTTATGTAGGGACAGTATTGTACAAATTCTTGATGTAATAGTTGCTCAGCAAACAAGAAACTTTTTTGTTGCTTTTTTGTTTTTAATCAAGGCATAATATTAAGAAGTTTAACTAGCTTCCCTGAATTTCCTTTTCTTTTCATCCTACTTCCTCCATTCAAAGCTCTGTCCCTTGGTTTGTTTACATATACTTAATTAGATTAAAGTAATCCACATGTATCTTGGTATATTTATAGGATATATCATTCCCTCATGGATACCCTTTGCTGTGACAGTAGTTTCTATTTTTAGTTGAACAAAATATTTACTGAGTGCTGGTGCAAATGTTTGGCTTCAGATTTGTAACACAGTCGAGGTTTATTGAGCCAACAATTTTGTGGACATATTAATATGGCTGATAATGAAGATACAAATATTTGTGTGCAAATTCTGTTTATTTTTACATTTCCAAGAAATATATATCTAAAATTCTGTCAGCTGCACTCCTCTGAATGTGTATAGGATTGGTTTTTTTTATTAAAACACAGCAAATACATATCTACATAACAAAAAAAAAAAAAAA
>VZRQ01011078.1:736884-802515 GCA_013397975.1 Machaerirhynchus nigripectus
CGGGGAGGCGGGGGGCCCGGGCCGCTCTGGATGGTGGTTAAAATGATCATAGAAAACTTCGAGGCGCTGAAATCCTGGCTCAGCAAAACCTTGGAGCCCATGTGAGTAACCGCGACCCTTCTTTGCCCTCTCGCCCCCTCGAAATAAGCCTTCCCCTTGCAGAAGATGGGGATCCGCAGGGGCGGGAAACGGTGTGCGGGAGAGTCCCGGGAGGGCATCCCGGGAGATGCCCTCTCAGCGCCCTTCTTTCCCGGCCGCCTTGTGTGAGGGGCTACGTCGCTCTTGGGCTCTCCCGCTCTCCCGTCGCCGTCCTCGGCCGGGAGGTAGGACCATCTCCCTCCGGAGGATGCAGCTTCCCCCCCTAGCGACCGCCTTCCTCTTCCCTTTGTAGCCCAGGGAGAGCGGGAGACGCTGTGTGTGCGTGTGCAGCTCGCTGTGCCCCGCGCTCAGCCGCGGAGAGACCACGTTAGTGAGCACGGCCCGCTGCCCTGTTCAGGGACCTTTTCCGAGAGAGCTCAGGTGCCGCTGGGACGTCTTGCGGGATCCTGGGATCTTCCCAGTAGCAGTTCCTACAGACTCTCGGCACATCATTCTTGCTTATTTTGAAAATGTGACGCTCTTTGGTTTCCTTCCCCCCAAATAAGAATTGCAATAGTAGAGGACTTGGGAGTAGGAGCCCCAGAGAGTAATTTACCTGTTTGTGAATACCTGCGTGGCCTCTAAGCATAACATTCGTGTGAGTAAGTGAGGCTCTTCTTCAAATACCTCTTCCTTCTCTGAATAGTATTTTAGTGGACCTGAGGTGTGACCTTACTTTTAAAGGTTTATCTTCTGGAAGTGTGGTGTCTGTAGATAAAAGGATACGCTGTTCTTGTTATTTTGAGCCACTGTTTTAACATGTCTGTATTAAATTGCTGGAGTTTGATTTGAATGAAATGAACTAGAATTTCTGAATTCAGTCTGGTGTTAACTTTTGCGCTGAGGTGTTTGCCCACTGTAGGTTTTACTCTTGATGAGTTCAGATAGGGGGGTGGGGGGCAAAGTTTGTTTTATGGCTTCCATAGCCATTAGTTAAGTATATGTATGTACAGATACAGTTTGTAGGGCTTATGCTGAAATAACTTAAAAAAGGTATAATACGCTGGGACATTTTTAGGAGAGCTTCGCTTGGGTTGTTCTTTTGTTTGGGGCTTTTTTTTTTTTTTTTTTTTTTTTTTTTTTTTTTTTTTTTTTTTTTGAGGGGGTGGGGGGAGGTAGTGGTGCTCCTTTATTCCAGTAGGGTCTAATCCACACCACACTGAAACAGATTAACCATGAATTTACTTTCAGTGGACTTTCAGTTAGGCCTGCAGCAAATTACACTGAGTGTCTTTCTTGTAAAAGGTTTGATGTTTAAGATTTTATCTTTGGGGGAAAAAGATCATCATCTTGTAAAGCTGTAGTTTGGGGAAGATTACTTTTTCTCTTGGGTCAGTATAATGCAATATTGAAATAACATAGCATGTTGTGTTTTGGGGTAATAGACTTCCCTAGTCCTCTGCTGCATAATGCTCACTCTTAGTTTCTGGATACTTTCTTGTATGAATATTTTGTTAATGGAAATCAGCAGTTCGATGTCAGTATTTTAGAGCGTGCTGGTTAAGAGGTTTGGAACAGACTCAGGTTGGTCCATGTTTCTTTGTTTGAATGTTAAACCATGAGATCTCCTAGCAATAGTCAGCAGTTAAAGGGTGAAATCAAGATTTTCAGCGGTCGTGATCAGTGCAATTTTCTGCTTTTTTTCACTAAGAGAACCAGCGTGTATCTGTTAGGTTAAATGTGGTGTGTGAGCAGATCAAATTTGGTTGTCGTTCTGGAAGACTGTGGAGAGCTAGGGAGATGCTCGTCTGAAGGATGTTGACTTCTCTGACTTTTTAGCTTTGGGAGGAGACAAACCAGCAAGGACTGTCACTCAGTTTTCTGCAGTGTCCTGTGTAACTGCACTGTTGAATAGACAGTGGAATTGGTGGAGATGTATTGTCTTTTCTTAGCAGTCAAATACTGTTAGAGGTGCTTTTACTGTCAGCTATCTGAAATGTGTGACTACAGCTGTAGCTTCTGGCTGTATGAAAATTTCAATGTGCAGCTACTTCTAAAGAAGTAACTGTTGCAGTACTAGTACAGTGAGGTTCTAAGTGCTGATCCTCTGGAGGTGTTGCTGTAGCCCAAGAATTATTTTTGACTTATTTTTCCCTGTGAATGAAACAAAAGTGCCAAGTGTTTTTGTCTAGTGGCTCTCTCAGAAACCTTTAGCAAGATACATAGCTTAACCTCCAAACTACAGTAAGAAAGACACCACTGTATTAGGTCATTATGGAGGTGTTGTCTTGGTGGTTTTTGGGGAGAAGTGCATTTAAGAAGAAATGTAAATAAATTTTATACAAACACGTATAGATCTATATTTATGTGCTGGTTGTCTCGAGCTGAGTAGTTAGAGCGTGCTGCACTTTCCAAGTTGCCCTTTCCAAGCAGATAACATTTTTTAATCAGGATGTGTAACTTATTCCAAAGGCCATAATGCATGTACTTCTGCAACATAATGTTTCAGAATTAAAATATACCAATAGCCACAAAAATCGTGTCATTTTATCTTTAAACCATTCTAAAAATGCTAACTTCTTAGTTTAATGAAACAAGCGTGTTACATAATTACATGGACTGGGCATGATTCAGTTGTTGGATTGCTTTCACATGGAGTCTGGGAAACACTGTTCATAGGCAGGAATGTTTGAAGGAGAAGGATGGTGGAAGATTTAAGATTTGGAATTTTTTGTTAGTGGTAGGTTGTTGGGTTTGTTTGTTTTGGACTACTCGAATGCCTTTGGCAATGCCTTGGTGATCATCCATACAAAAAGGCCTTATCTGAGTTTTGTCTTGTTGCAATGAGGCAGAAACTGAAAATGCTGCCATGCTGGAGCATTTGCACAGTTCAGCTCCGTTTGAGGGGTGATAGGTCTCTAGGAGCTTTCTACAGCTCTTCAAGAAGAGGCTGCTTTTGTGGTTTTGAAAATAACTCTTTGTGCAGCTCCGTTTGGTGCACAGAGAATTGCTAAATATACACATGGAATCATTGCAGATACAGCCATGTAAATGTAGTACCAGTATAAATAGAGTGGCAAGAGGCTTTTTGTGCTGTGACTACTGTGTTTGACTAGAATTATCTTGTATGTTCAACTCCAGTCAGCTCTGTAAAGAAGGCATTTGTTACCAGTCATCCTCTTTGCTTGCAGACAGCAATGAGCGAAGTTTTTAGGGTTACTCATGTTCTTGTCTGTGGCATGGTTCCTGTCAAGTGTTGGACAATAATGTTAAACTTGAAATATGACCGTATGCCTGTCACTTCTGATTTCTAGGCTAGTAAGGCACTCACTGAGCCCATCAATCATGATGGGTTTCATCCCTGCAAATCCTTTCCAGATACTGTATAAACTGTGTATATAGTCCTTGCTGGAATATCAGGATATGGCTTGGCAAAGTTCCAGGTACAGATTTCAATAATTTTTTTTCTTGAATTTGTTTGAATCTCTACTTGTGAAAAAACTAGCTTTTTGTACTAATGCTGCACTCACAATTCCCCTTGCCCTAATTCTATACCATGGAAAGTTTCCTTGGTTTTAATTACTTTGTACAATAAATGAAATTGAAATATTTATGTGGCCCACTGAATTTTGCTTTCAGTTTAAGGCTCCCATGTCTTATTTTTTTTCCACTTCACTGCATTTACGTTTTTGTGAAGGTTTGTTCCTGTACTAAATCAGACTTGAAAAAGAGATTAAATGCCTACAACATTTATACCATATTTAGGCATACCTCATTGAAATGGAAAGGTATTGGTGAATCCTGTTAGTGAACACGGTGTTGTAACAACTTACATCAGATGGAATAAAATTAAAATTGTTTTAAGAATATTTTGAGTGTATTTGTCATTGGAATATTTTATGGCAAATGATCTGTGTCCTCCGGTGTTCAGTTATGCCCTCAGTATTCTTTGTTTGTCTTGCTTTTCAACCTTAATTTTTTGGCTTCACATGTTACTGACAAAAGGTAGTGAATAAAAAAGGTTTAACAGTGGTGTAAGGAATATGCTAATAAGCCAGGACATTGAAAGCATAGAAGTAAGTTAAAATGAAAAACCTTGTCATTCCTTTCCACATACATGTAGCACACCATCCTACCAATAACACTCATTGGCCCACCATGAGATTTCTCTCATTTTCTATGAAACTTCGTAGGAAGTTCAGAAGCAGTAAGTGTTTCTCTCCATTTCACTTGCTTTGTTAACACTTTGTATGAAGCTATTTGTAACTGAGATAACTAAAGCACAGACATCAGTGATATGTCACTTTTAACACTAGTTATTTTTCTACATCTGTTACAAAACTTGGTAGTCTGTTCACCTGACTCACAGAGTGCTACTGTATTTGAGAAATCAAGGTTCCTAGCTTAGAGCTGATACTGCTAAGTTTCTGTGTAAAAATATTATGTTAGTATTAAAGTATTGGTGTTATTAGATATAATTCAAAGCAGAAAATAAAAAGGAAAAAACTACTCCTGTTACAGGAAACTTTTTTTTGTTCTTACAGTGAACATCAGCAGTGAGGTGAAACCCCTTTTAACTGTGTTGCAAGTCATAAAGACACTGTGATGAGTTTTGCTTTCTGCATTGAATGGGTGTTGGAGAGCCAGCAAGCTGACAGCTGTTCTGCCTCATGAGAGCTGTCTTGAATCTAGGGGTGGCATTCTAGGCTGCCAATTACTGCTTGCAGCTGTATGAACATGTCAGATCTGGGTATTGTAATAATTTAGAACTGATTTAATGGCATCATTAGCTTGAATAGCAGCTTTGGAGGCTGCAGCATTCCTCAATGTGTTTCTATTGCATTAAGTACTGTTGGAGAGTTAATGAAAGTGAGTATCCTAAGAGTGGTCCTTCTCAGCCACGATAGTGTCTCAAGATAAAAGTTTTATCTTGCTGAATGAGTTTGTCATTAATTTTACTTACTGAACACTGTAGCTTTTTATAGAATTTCTTTTTTTTAGTAACAACAAAGTGGTGCATCTGCCTGAATTAGGCTGGCTGCACTGCCCAGTATGCAATGTACATCTTTCTGCACTCACTCAGCCCTGCAAGTACAAAGCATTTCTCACAGCCTTCAAACATAACCATGTCCACCTTGGTTAATGTCAAGAGCTGAACAGTTTTTTAGCAATCAGTCTTCGGGCAACAAAACTAGACTCTGAAATTTAGGTTATTAACTCTCAGGATCAGAGCACAACAAATAGCATGCACCTACATGTTATTTCCTTTGCAGCAACACCGTTTGTTGCCTGGAGGACTACAGACATGCTTTTGAGGTTTCAGTGTACTGCGGTAGTTCAAATTTGTCAAGGAACTAGTTTCAGGATTTGCAGCATCTTTTTGGTTTGTACATTAATTTTAAAACTGAAAAAAAGCCCCCTTGTGTAGTTTCTTTACCATCTTAAAAAAGTAGTGTGTGCGTACAGTATAAGCTCTGTTAACAAGGGCTCTTGTACGTATAGCTACACCAGTAATATGATTTTGCAAACACCTTTAATATCTATTCCACATAAACTGCATTTCTCAGTTAAGGCTAACATATGTAGTTGCATGGTGATTAAAAAAGTCAAAGGGGTTTTCAGAACATATTCTACATTAAAAAAAATCTGAGTATTGGAAGTGGGTAGGTTAAAAAGTGTTTAATGAATTGCAAAGTAAGAAGAAAAGACTGTACAGAGGTAAGTCAGTCAAATTACTTTTCCTTTTTCAAATAATATGTACAACAAAAAAATTAAGGCTTAAATTTCCTCTGACACCTTCAGCTTTTCTGGTTTATCTTTACTTGAAATAGTAATTTCACATAATGACTCAAAACCAGGTGAGGTCAGAAACATGGGGTTTTAAACTTTCCTGTGAGCTTTGTTGAACTGTTCCTTTTGTGATTGAGAAAAATATTTGCTTGGGAATTACTTTCCTTTTTGAAGCTTTTATTTGTTGCATAGCAGTTGGAGGTATCCATATAATTCTCTGAAGAACACGTAGAGATCTAGCAAGAGAATTCTTTCATCAATGCCTGTATATTCAGTAGTGTTTATTGAGGCAGGATTGCATGAGCAATCTCCTTTGTTTAATAGAGAGGACTAGGCACTGCGTATTTTCTGACTTAGAGAGTACAGACTACAGAAAAGTATTACTAGAGGTAAAAACATTGAACATTGCTAGTAACAATCATATATATTCAGAAATTGGGTGTAAGAAAATGTGCTATGGTGTTTAATTGTAGCACACACTGGGATGTACTTGCTGCAGTGGAAATGAATTCAGATTACTTGTGCCAGCTGGAGTTTGTTTGTTAAAGAAAACACAAATGCAAAAACAGGAGGAGAAATTTGTGATTACAGATGCATATTAGTGCTTGCAGCACATGTCTGCAGAATGTTGAGGGGATAGAGGTACGGGAATCAGAGTTGAGAAATATTTTTCTACGTGTTTTGATGGATGTGACCATTTTTCTAGTAGCCAGACTTTATACATAACTTCATTTTTTTGATAAAGTTCTGTCACACTTAATGCACAGATTGTGTTTATGGTGAGGACTGATGTACCACACCATATTCAAGTTAAGCTAAGGATTAAAACCTGTATTTAATAACTGAAAATGTGTATCATTCAATGAGCAGTAGAATCAAAATATGAATTCATTGTTTATTTTTAGTGCAGCTTAGAGTGTTTGAAGTATGTTGGTGGTATGCTCATTTTTCTGAGTTGTCAGTTAAGGATCTTTCACTCTTTATCTTTCAATTTGCAAGAATATAGCATGATACATATTGCACAGTTATTATTGTGTGATAAATCCTTGTGCTACACAGTATATTTGCTGCCATCAGCATGGGTGCCTTTCCTGTTTTCTTTATTCTCACATTGCTTGTTAACAAAGTTGATTATAAGAGCATAAAATTATAAGAGCATAAAATTATAAAATTATAATCGACAGAGAGGTTTAGAAAAACTGATGAAGCTAGCTCAAAATGGGTGGAAAATCCATGTATGCACAACAAAGACAGAGCAAGCATATTGCGTATTATTCGCACACAAAGGCTGCTATTCTGTAAGAAAATACTGTCAAACTAGAGAACATAAGATCTTGTTTATCGGAAAAACTCAAGGCCCCGGAATCCAAACCAGTGGACTTTGACTAAACCAGTGGATGGAGAATTTATTCAGAACATTTCAGAATTAAGTTTGAGTGAAAAAGTGGAAAGGAATTGCTCTTTGCAAAAGCACCTCCCCCCCAACAAAATGATTAAAGATCATGTCTAGAACTCTTCATAGCTGTAAAGAATCGGGCAGACCTCCTTTGTTTAAAGTTTTGTAAACTTTAAATGTCTTCTTCATTAGACCAGTTGGTCCTCTCTTCCACCACTTGAGGTTGCTAGCCGTTTAATTTTAGCATCATCTTAATAAAAGGCATTTTATAAGAGTTTGAAAAGCAATAAAAGACTAGATTATAAACTTGTTAGATCTATTTGAATTACTATCTACAGAAACAGTCTTCACAGTAGTGTGGAGAGAACAGATTAATTGTGGGTTTTTTCAAGCTTTGAGGAATAGATATAGAAAAGGAGACTTCTGTTTCAAGTCAGTACCTAAAAAAGGATGTCAGCTTCTGTGTAAAGATCATTTGCAGTTTAATTTTAAAAAATGGAAAGAAAGCACATAAAATCGTAATGTTGATTTACGAAAGCGTCTTCATCCCAGTCTACCACATAACTCATTGTACTCATTATTGCTTAATTAGTATCAATTCGAAATAATTTGTCTGTTAGTATTTCTAAAAAAATAGTATTTGTTAAGTAGCCAAAATTGAAAGCATGTAAATTCTTATTGTAGAAATTCCCCTGTACACACTGAATAATAGTAATACTACTAGTAGAACTCAGTATGATTGTTTTGCATTGTTCATATGTGGCCTTACAGGGTGTTGATGCTGAAACATGTGCGTTAGTGCACAGCAGAAAGTGATCCTGTGTTTTGAAAATTAAAAGTACATTTTCATTTAGAGTATTTTTATAAGCATATTTTGGAGTTGGGTGGATGTATTCAAGTCCTGGGGTGGACAGGACTGCTAAGATTTCCGAAGTCATGGTAGGGAGGGTGAAAGCATTAACTGTTCATTATTTTTAAACAGCTTTTGTTTGTTTGGGTTTTGAGGTTTTGTTTGTTGCTTTTGTGGATTTTTTTGGTTTGTTTTTGGGGGGTAGTTTATGGTTTCTTTATTTTGTTACAGTCTAGGTGGCTTTCCAGAGAAGATTTTCTCGGTTTTATCCTGCTCATGAAAGAGGAATTGCTTTAAATTGAATATATGAGGTTGTTGTATAGTCAGTAGTGTAGGAGCTGGAGAATTAAAATACATTGTAGTAGCTAAGAGCAGTAGGATTTTACCTTCTAGACTGACTTGGGGTTCCCCCCCCCTTTTTTTTTTCTTTATTCCCCCCAACTAAATTTTGAGTGCACGTGTCATTTAAGTAAGTTCTAGCAGATTTTGAACAATGACAGCTGACTGTTCATATTATCGAATGAGAACCAAATTTTTGGAACTTGAAATAAAAAAAGAAAAACTGAAGATAATAATGTGAAAATTGTCTGTTCCCCACCTGTTATGATGAAAACAGCACATTAATTTTCCAAGGCACAATTCAGCTTGAAACTGGGAAAGTACTGAAAATCTGAAGTGCCATTGAAGTTGCATGAAGAAACAGTAAAAAAGTTACTAACTTCGCAAATTCAAGGATTGAGAGGTTATGAAATGCTGGTCATAGGGCCTCCTGAAGGCTGAGAGAACCCTCATTCATTGCAGCCTGTGATGAATACTCTTCAACACTGGGCTTTTAGATAATATGCTTGGCTGATGTGCTCAGGTGCTTGCAGCATTAAAGAGACTGGTTAAAGAGTCCTACTGCTGTCACTGTATGGGGTTGTGTGCCTGCTTCCAAGACTTGGTGCTTGGACAGTATTTTTGTCTGGATAAAGAATTGTTGAGAGCTGAATGGGGCAAACTAGATGTGAAAAATTTCTGAAGATTTTTCAGTCGGTATGCAGTCTGGTTTTTGATTCGCAGTATACATTTTCATTTTGTTCATTTAGTGTGCATGGGTTCTTTTGGAATGCAGACTGATTATGAACTCCCATTTCCTATATCTATAAATAATGCAGACTAACATGGAATACTGCGGTACATCCGCTAGCAGCCCAAGTTGCTTCTTCAGCATGGAATTCTACTATTACCTGCTTTCTAGAGGATGCTGGGTTACTTTTGAAGCTCTGACCTTTAACTTCAGGGCTCTGTGTGCTGGGTTCAGGCTATGCCTAAGTGATGCTGACAGATCAGCTTCCTTTGCTTAGTGGATGTGTTTGCATGGGAGGTGTTGCTTGCTGTGCAGGAGAGAAGTTGCTCTGATGAGAGGAATTAGGTGGTGTGATATGTTCATTTAGGGATTTGATTTCTTTTGCCCAGTGTCCAAAAATAATGTCATTTCAATGATCAGCATTTAGATTATAATTAAGCTTCAGCATTTGTATCTTAGTCATTGTGGAAGTGATTTGGAACTTCTGTTGTATTCCTTTATTATTACTGTTGGACCTCTATGCTAGAGCAGTTATTTGTGTATTGTTCACATTCAGTGCAACTCCCTGACTACAGATTAATTTTTCTTATTGGCTGTTTTTGCTAGAAAGCATGTACAGTTAGTATGCATCAATGCAGGTTTTTTTCTTCTTGTAATTCTTTAAAACATTAGTACAAACTTTGATTACCACTCAAATAAGCTGTCTGTATCACATGACTGGTGTGCATCCTTTAAATTCTGCATTATTTTGTGGGGCCTGAAGTCTTCTTTTGGTATATGCTATATAATGAGATTAAAATCTTTAAGACCAGTGTCTCACCATTTCATTAGTTAGTGTTTTTGAAACATGAATGGTTTTCTGCAATAGTTTCACTTGCTTTGGTGGGCTTTACAACACCACCACAAAGTTCATTGTAGATTCCTATTTGTGAAACATTATAAAAAAAGTATGCCAGTTATATTAAACAGTGTTCTGCTGAATGTGGATACATGGCTTTTCTTCATTCTTAGTTCCTTGTTGATGTGCATAAGACAATCAACTTCTACGTTGAGGTGCTCTGTACTTAATTGTAGGTTGAATTTAGATGTCAAATGCATAATGATCCCCTAAATTCCCACCATTTTCAGTGTACCTCTTACGGAAGTGTCTGTTACAAATATATGAGTTTAGGCTTTTGGAACCAAGTTTGAAACTGAAAAAATCAGTTTCAGTTTTTACGGTGTTCATATGTAAGTAGTAATAAGAATGTTCAAAAGTGTATTTAGGAGAATATTCGAGGGTCTGAATATTTTTTGTTTGTTTGTAGCATGGATCATTTCTCCTGTATCACTGTATTAATTTGTAATTGGATAGACTGACTTTTCCCAGTTAACAGTTACTTAGTGTTACATTCAGAATTATTGATTCCATCCTTGGGGGATTAGGGAAGTATTTGTAGTCTTTATTTTTAGTAGTGTTAGGCAGTTGAGGCTGTTTCTTACTAAACAGTTCTAGTTTGCTCTGATGTTCTCTTTGCAGTACGGTTAGGAAATATTCTAGGCAATTGTTCTTTTGAAAAGGGAAGTGATACTTAGAAATATTATGTATCTGGACTCTGTTTTGAAAAATACACCTGAGTGTTTTTCAGTTGCTTTGGTAGAAAATGGTTTTGCCCTATATGTGTATTGCCCTATATGTGTATACCAGTTTCTGACATTATTTCTGTAATTAAATTGCCTTTTTTTTCCCTAACTAATCTGTTTGCAGATGTGATGCAGATCCATCTGCCCTAGCTAAATATGTTCTGGCTTTGGTAAAGAAGGATAAAAGTGAAAAGGAGCTGAAGGCACTGTGTGTTGATCAGCTGGATGTATTTCTTCAGAAAGGTATGGGCTTTGTCATAATGATTAAGATTGAGTGAAAATTCTGTCTTTTTCAATGTATTCAAGCAATCATTTACCATAGAATCGGGCATTGATCTCTTCACTAGCTTTGTTACTTTGGAGAATGGATTCAGTTTTCATAAAGTAATTTTAAAAAGCCCAGGTGTATAGGTTAGCATGCATATATTAAGTATATGTTTTGTTAGTATTCATAGAGGCACAGACTCATAGAATGGTTTGGGTTGAAAGGGACTGTAAAGACCCTCTAGTTCGAGCCCTCTGTCCTGGGCAGGGACACTTCCTGCTAGACCAGGTTTCTCAGGACCTTGTCTGACCTGGTCTTGAGTGCTTCCAGTCTTGGGACACCCTCAACTTCCCTTGGCAACTATTGAAGCGCTGCATACATATGCCAGAAATATTCTTTCAGATATTTTATTAAGAGATATTAAATAGTTCAAGAATTGAAAACTTCTGTGAAACATTGTTCATTAT
Source organism: Machaerirhynchus nigripectus (assembly GCA_013397975.1). Taxonomy (NCBI): domain Eukaryota; kingdom Metazoa; phylum Chordata; class Aves; order Passeriformes; family Dicruridae; genus Machaerirhynchus; species Machaerirhynchus nigripectus. The sequence goes on from VZRQ01011078.1 coordinate 748,423, forward strand.
TGACATGGTTTTTGACTCTGTAAATGTCCTTTTTAAATACAAAATTAGGAACACAGTATTTAAAGAAAATACTCTTGGTGATTTTAACTTTCTACTGAATGCTGGTTTTTGTTGGTTATCTGGGTTTTTTGGGTTTATTTATTTATTTTTAAAGCAAATGTTAACCATGGTTTTGGATAATGGATATTTGTACACTCTTAACTTTTAGAAACTCAGATATTTGTGGAAAAACTGTTTGATGCTGTGAATACAAAAAGCTACCTACCTCCACCAGAACAGCCATCATCAGGAAGCCTGAAAGTAGAATTTTTTCAGCATCAGGAAAAAGAGACAAAAAAAGAAGAGGTGGGCATTGATTTTAATTTAAATGTACATCTTTTTCCTCATTCATGTAATTTATGTGTTTAACTTCATAGTGTTTATTTGTTCATTAGTAATAGTTATTATTAATTTATTATAGTTTATGTCAATAATAATTTGTTTATTAATAATATTATTAGTAATTACATGACACCTTTAAAGTAAGTCAGAAGATTTGTGCTTGGCATGTTTAGCACTTCTGCATGGTTTTTCTAACACAATTGGGTTCTCCAAAGGTAAACCAAAGTTATTTTGACGAGGCAAAGGTAAATGGAAGTTATTGAGTAGTGTAGGAGCTGCAGTACAGTCTATGTTAGTTCTCTCGTCAAGATTGCTGTTGCAGTTGTGCTGCACTTTAATTCACCATAAATCCAGGCTGCCATCTAAATGGCAATTCTCATTCCTTTAGCTGCTTGATCCAAATAACATCCTTTTGCCACAAGTGTTTATGTTGTGCATTGGGCCAGAAGAGTAAGTCTCTGCTTTTCAATAGCAGCTTAGGTTTGCCTGCATGAAAGTGTTTTAAGTGTGAACTGAACCAGATAACCTGCTGATGAAGAAAAGACTTTGCTGTCAGTTGTTGAATATCCATGCCTTCTCAAATCTTCCCAAAGCCTTAAAGTGGATTTTTGTCTACCTGCAGTAAAGGCAGCTGTATTTTCAGTGCAGCACTGTAAAGATAAATTGTTTTATTTTCTCTCAAACCATGCTTTGAATATTCCTAGAAATAGAAATTAATACGTTATGAAGGTTCTCTAATTATGTTAGAGACTAAAATGTTTCATTTCAGTGTTACTGCTGACTGCTCGGTGTTCAGAGTTTTTGGTTTTATTTGGTTGTGCAGAAGTCTGCATTTTAGTGTGCTCATGTTTTGATCTAATATATACCTTTAAATTCAGATAGTTAAAGAGGAAGAGAGAGAGAAGAAGTTCTCTAGAAGATTAAATCACAGCCCTCCTCCATCAAGTTCTCGCTACAGAGACACCAGGTAAAAAATTTTGCTTAACTCCTTTTATTGTATCAGTAATCGGGTGGATTTGGATTTTTGTGGTGTTACTAAATTAAATACTTTGTTTCTGTGTTGTCATCTAATAAGCCTAAAAAGAAGACTTCTGTGGCTTTTACACAGATGTACATAAATGGCGACTGTGCAAGTGTTAGTGTAACCTGTCTCTCGAGTTGTGCACAGCATCACCCTTTGAGTTTTATGAGTAATTTTCCTATTAGATTTGTGGTTTATATTGCAGTACTTATTCTGGTTGGTATTGAGTTTGAATTTTGATTTAGAAGCCTTGCCTTCAATAACTCTTGGTGTTTCCAACTTGGAAAATACGCAGTGTTGGGCAGAAGTAGAAATTTATGTATGTTTTAAATCTTAGGTATGGGGAAAAATAAAACGAATAAGCGAAACTAATTTTAAAAGCGTTGTGAGAAGAAAGGAGTAGCCATAAATTAGATACAATTTGTAGCTCTTCTCTAGTTTTCCACTGACATTTCTTAAAGTTTTTAAGTAGTTAAGGTTTCAAATTATGGCTTCATAAATCTTGTAATTAACCTCTAATATTTCATTTTTAGAAGCCGTGATGACAGGAAAAAAGATGAACGTTCTCGGAAGAGGGACTATGACCGAAACCCTCCCAGAAGAGATTCCTATAGGGATCGATATAACAGAAGAAGGGGGAGGAGTCGGAGCTACAGCAGGAGTCGAAGTAGGAGTTGGAGCAAAGAGAGGTTGCGGGACCGTGATCGAGACCGGAGCAGAAGCCGGAGCAGAACACGAAGCAGAGGTACCAACAGTTGGTCTCTAAAATACGGTGAATGTTTTCTACAAAATTTAGAAACTAATCTTGTAAACTATGTTCAAAATGTATTAGAATTTCCTCTATTGTTCTTGTTCCTTTATTCAAATTTAGCTTTGTTTTCTGTGGAAATGAGGCTTCTGTGATTGTGTTCTCAGTGCTTGTTTTCCTCTCTTTCCCTCCGTTCTTTAATACCTTTTTATTAAGGTGACTGTGCTGGCCACTTTTAAGTATTTTTGCAAGAGAGGCAAAAAAATCCAAGTTATTTCCATTTCATTAAGTTTTAGGAAACTTGGTATCTGGTTTAGGGAGATACAGAAATTAATACTCCTCTATGGAGGTAGAACTGGCAGAAATTGCCTGTTTGTCAGCAAATGACTTGTCAAGCAGAACACTGCAGCTCAGTTCTTTCCGTCTTGTCCCTTCCTTAGTGTCATAGGTGAATGGCTAAAATTGTTACAGTAAGTATTTGCATTTGTGCACGTATCTGTAGTTTTAAGGCTTCGTTACAGTAGTTCGTAGAATTAAACTTCTTTAAAAAGGGAGTTGCTTTTTCAGCTGAAAAGAATGCTTTTTTCCTCAGTAGTTTTTAATGGTAAATTGGAAAAGAGCAGTGAGAGTAATTCTGTATCTCTGTCCTGTAAGGGTAGGGGTAAAAACAGTTGGGTAGAACTCTCCTATGTATTATTTTTCTTTCTGTAAAAAAGGCCTTGGTAACCCAGCCTTAAGAGTAGGAATGCAGATTTCTGAAAATATGAAAGCAGATATTTTCCAAGCGACTTATTAACAAGCAAATTAAATAACATGCAGCAGTTTAAGTAAAAGATTACAACATCAGTAAGTCTTGATTTAAGGATTATTTACATAAACTGAAATGACAGTACCTTATGGACAATATTTTATAGTGAAGGCTTCGTTTCTTTTTCTTGGAACATGAAGAAATGCCTGTTTTACCTACACTGATAAGCCATCTTTGAGATACTTCATAATGTTCCTTTAATGTGGAGTTATTTAAGTCTATTAACTTATGTCATGACATAACTCTTCTGTCTTAATTGGGATACTTATTGTTTATTTGGTGGTAATATTAGAAAAGAGAGAGAATAGTTTGTATGTATTCAGAGTAAAAGGTCATTTTACTTGCTGTATCTGCCCAGGAGTGTTCCACACCTGTCAAGCACTATTATCTCACCTATTATGGCAAAGCTTTGCATGCAGTAAACACGAGCATTTGAGTGCAGCATAAAATGAAGATCAACAAAAGGAAGATACAACAATAACATTGTCTTAAAATATTAAAGATTTGTAACTTCTGTAGCATTTTCAAGTGATGGTTACTGTTTTCTTGCCATTGCTTCCCTTTATTCAAAGCTTTCCATCTGAAATTCTTAGAATACATGCATCACTAAAGAAGATGTACTGCCTGAAGTTAAATAGGATATCTGCTCTCCTGTGGGTATAGCTGTTATTAAAATACCCTAGGGTCTGACTATGTACTTCACAGATTACTATTTTTCTGATTAAACGTTTGGAATGTAAATCATGGAATAGTTGAGGTTAGAGGACACCTCTGAAAGTGGTGTAGTCCAACACCCTTTATCAAAGCAAATAAACTGGAGCAGGTTGCTTAGGACCAGCTGGGTTATAAATAACTCCAAGGGTGGAGACTCCACAGGCACTTTGGGCAACCTGTAAAACATTGCAATTATCATGTATGTGTATTGAGTTGATGTGGAGTAAAGATACTTAGAGAGTAGTGGCTGCTTCTGGTAAAAAGGTGCATATGGAATTATCCAATATCATTTTTATTTTTACTTTTTGTTACAGAAAGGGATTTGGGAAAGCCAAAATATGACATGGATAGAACAGATCCATTAGAGAACAATTATACTCCAGTTTCTTCTGTGACAAATATTTCATCTGGCCACTACCCTGTCCCTACACTGAGCAGCACTATTACTGTTATTGCTCCTGCTCATCATGGAAATAACACTACTGAAAGTTGGTCGGAGTTCCATGAAGAGCAGCTGGACCACAACTCCTATGGAAGACCTCCGCTGCCAAAGAAACGCTGTAGAGATTATGATGGTAAGTCCCAGGATTTTTAATTGCTTCCTGCAGCTGTGATTGTCCCCTTACTGAAAAGATTGAGGTAATTCACATTTCTTTTTCTGATCTTCTCTAATAGAGTGGGGTTTTGTATTGCACAATTCTTGAATGCAAATTTTGTACAACTTCTTATTGACTTTAGGCAGCTTGCTCTTCTAGTATTCGTATATTTTTTTTTACCTGCTAGAACATTTTCTAAAAATGAAAAATAGTGTACTAAAAAATTATTTTAAAAATCCAGTTTTACCCAGGTTTTCTGTCTTATGTCATGTTCCAACCAAATACTGTATTTGTTGGTTTTGAAAATGGTTAGCACCTTACTGATGTCATCCTATTTCATTTCATCCTATATAAGAGACAGTGTTAAACTAGAAAGATCTAGAGCTGAAACTTCCCAGCTTCATGTTAGACCATTATTTCTTTCTGTGTAGGTGTTTCTTAAAACTGGATGGGCTTTTTTACTTATCTCTGTCTTAAGCTTTCATTTTAAATGTCTTGTGCCAAATTTTGCACAGGAGGCTGCTGCAGCTGGTAGTGTCTTAACTAAATTCAGCCTGTCAACTTAGGAGCTCAGAAGAGTTGAAATCTCCCCCTAAAGTTGCTTCTGGGGGATTTTGTTGTTATTGTTGTGTACCACAAGAGCAGTTTACATTTTAGGCCATTTACATTCAGAACTCTGATTTGAATTTTTTTTTTAAGTAAAGAAAAGGGGAGACTGAGCTTTCAAGTGCTGGCAGAGTTGTACTTGTGAAAAATAGCTTTGCCAGTGTACATCACAGCAATGCTGTGGAGTAAGTGGAGTTGTGAATGTGTCATTTTGTTTTCAAGTTTTCTCTCTTCAGTGGCTACGTGGTTCAATCATACTGCTCTTCCTATCCTTTCACATTTTCAACTTTACCCTCTGCTGAACTTCTGGTTTTCTTTAACACTTCAATTTAATGTGTTGTATAATTCTTCCTGAGGATGAGGTAATACATACTGCTTCTCCACATCATGTTTTCAGGAAATGGGTACTCCTCTTTCTTCCTATTTTACCTGAAGGTGTTTCAGCCTTTTCCCTGTATTGCATCGACTGGTATTCTGGTGTTGTTTGTTTTTGTGGGTGCTGTTGCTAAACAGATAATCATAGAACAGTTTGGGCAAGAAGGGCCCTGTAAAGGTCATCTCGTCTAGCATCCCTGCAGTGAGCATCTTCAACAAAACCTGGTTGCTCAGAGCCCAGTCCAACATGACCTTGAATGTTTCCAGGGATGGGGCATCCACCACTTTTCTGGGCAACCTCTTCATTCTTTCACCACCCTCAGTATAATAATTTCTTTTTCTGATACCTGCTTTGATTCTGCTGTCCTTTAGTTTAAAACTATTACCCCTTGTCCTATCACTTCAGGTCCTACCAAAAAGTTTAAAGTACTTAAAGGCTGCAGTAAGTACTTAAACTCATTGCCCTGAGCCTTCTTTTCTCCAGTCTGAACAGCCCCAACTCTCTCAGCCCTTCCTCATACAAGAGGTGTGTCAGGCTTCTGATAATTTTTGTGGCCCTTCTCTGACCCACTCCTGTGTTTGACTTGTGTGTAAAAGAAAACAAGTGAATGTATATTCATTTTTATTTATATAGAATTGATATTTACAAATGCATATGTTATATGTAAATAACAACGTTTTCTCTTGTGTAATCACATTAAACTATGGCAAAAGTTTATAATGCTTCTTGGAATAATTGCAAAAGAGGAAAAAAAATAGTGAATTTTCTCATGTTGGAATTTCATACTAACCTCTAACTTCTAGTAGGGCTTTCTCAATCCTAGTGTCTGCACTTCTTGCTTAGAAACAATGTGATTTTGTTAATGTGATGACATCTAGATTTTATTCTTTGCTTTCACCATTTATTATAATTCAGCACAGATTTAGTTCTTCAAGAATAATTGAACACTTTCATGCTAGAAAGTTTCTGCAGTGTCGCTGTGTGCTGACTGTTAAGAATAAAGTTAAATGGTCCATGTCATTTTGTAATCTAAGCTTCTGCTGGTATGTGAAGCTCTTAATTTACAAACTGCCGCATTACACATTGAATCTCTCGTATCTATCCTGAATCAAGCTGCAGCTGTTGAATACTAACATCAATTCTTTTTGATTTTTCAGAGAAGGGTTTCTGTATGAGAGGAGACATGTGCCCTTTTGATCATGGAAGTGATCCAGTAGTGGTAGAAGATGTGAATCTTCCTGGCATTCTGCCTTTTCCAGCACAACCCCCTGTTGTCGAAGGACCACCTCCTCCTGGACTTCCTCCCCCTCCACCAATTCTGAGTCCTCCTCCTGTTAACCTTAGACCTCCAGTACCACCACCAGGCCCCTTACCACCTAGCCTTCCACCTGTAACAGGTAATTAAAAAAGAATAAACCCCATTTTTAGTAGAAAAGCCTGGATCTTGAGTTGTAGGCAGTGCAAAAAGCAGTTTTGAAAAAGCTGAAGAATCCCAGCTGTATTTTAGAAAGTTGAACTATGCTCTGCTATGGCATAACCTACCTCAAAATTATTCTTTTTGATGATAATTGTTGCAGAGTTGGTTGTTGTAAAATGTTGCACAGTAAATGTGACCCTTTAATATAGAATAATATTTGTATTGTATTTAAGCATAAGCATGACATGGCAAAATGTAATTCCTTGAATATTACAGGATAGGAGAAGTTTTCCAAAAGTGGCTACTGTTAAGAAGGGAAAATCGTGGAAACAACAGATACTTACTATTTCATTTGTATTAATAGAAGTAAAGATAATTCATGACCACATAAAATTTATACCTGAAAATATCATTTGGGATTAGTTTCAAAACTAAACTTGTAAAGTAACTAGGAAAAATTCTCCACTTTGTTTACTATTTCACTGGAAAGTACTTCATCTGAAGCACTAAAAATTGCACGGAGATTTATGTGCTTGGCTGTCATTATAAAGTAGCTAAAGTTTAGTGCTCACTTGCCTTGTGTGGTTTAAAAGTTGTTTTGTTAATTTTATGTGACTGTTCCTTTCTCTCTTTTTTTATTAACTTGGTATCCCACTTGGTAAAATTATTCAGGAGAAATTGATATTTGATATTGCTTAGAAGTTTCTTAAACTTTTTTGATTTCCTGTTAACAGTATATTTAAGAAAGATACGATTGAATGTATTTATTTCAGTTAATATAGAGTGTAACTTTCTTTGGGTTGGTCAGTTCTACCTTACATACTATTTTCAGATCTGCTTGACAAGTTCAGATCACTTGATAACTTTTTCCTGCTCTTGTCAATGATTAAACTGAAGATCAGGCTTGACTGCTTAGCTTTGAAAGTGTCACATTACCTGTTGTAAAAAAAGTCAAACCAACCTAACAAAAAACCTCTCAATTTTAAGAAGAGTTCCATTAGAGTTGAGGGTTTCTTCTTGGGTGTTTGGAAAAATAATTTCAGTCAAGTTAGTTTTTGTCATCATAGAATATTTTTGTTCTATTAAAAAATACATTTTTATTTTAAAAATAGAATTTGCTTCTTTGACGAGCTTTTATCACGCTTTAAAATGCTTCTGTTGGTAAAGATGAATACTGGGCTAGCAACTAAATTTTTCTTGTAGAAAGAAGGTGTTTGGAGAAATGTTAAATGATTCAGATGCTTTTCTCTCTAATCCAAGTTTTGAGTCATTTGCTGTTGGGGGTGGTTTCATGTGAATTTATGGTACAGCATCAGTTTTGCAGATGTGCCATCTCAGTCCTTTTATGTTTAAATAGCCTTAAAAGCATTTCAGATCAGTTTCCTTATGAGTGAAGTGTAATGAAAGTGTAGTGGATGATAAATGAATGCAGTGTTTTCCTTTGTTTTTGACAGGACCACCCCCTCCCCTTCCACCATTACAGCCTGCTGGCATGGATGCCCCCCCAAACTCAGCAACCAGCTCAGTTCCTACTGTTGTTACCACGGGTATTCATCATCAGCCGCCTCCTGCTCCACCCTCTCTTTTCACAGCAGGTGTAGTACTGAGGCTTTGCCCACAAGGTTTGCTAAATAGAATAACATTGATTCATATTATACTGTACTTTATAGAGATTATAATGTCATAGTTTTGGGAAATAAGTTTGTATCGTATAGACTGTGACAGTAAATTAACACTCTTCTTTTCAGACTTAGTTCAAGACGGAAGTAAAATTTGCATATAAAGGGTGAATTTTGACCGGAGTGTAATATTTCCATTGTGTTTAAGCAGAAAACGGTGCGACGGTTTTTTATGATAGTAGTCATATAACTCTTTTTATTGTAACTCTATCTTGTAATTAAATTAAATATTATATTTGAAACCTTAGGGGCTTTAACTGCAATTTATTTTAATTAGACAATTTCTTTGTTACCAGAAACGTATGACACAGATGGCTATAATCCAGAAGCTCCAAGTATAACAAATACTTCAAGACCTATGTATAGACATAGAGTACATGCCCAAAGACCAAATTTGATAGGACTCACATCAGGTGATATGGATCTACCACCCAGAGGTATGCTCTCAAAGCTATACTTAGTTTAGCTGATTTTCTTACATTAATGCAGGTTGAGGAACTTTTCAGAGAATTTAATACTGGAAAACATTGCATTTTTCTAAAACCTTCTGGAATTAAGAGATGTTTAATTGAATGGGGAACTATGTCTATAATTGCTTTGTGTGTGCGTTTTTACAGGTAAAATGAAATTTCCTGCTAGAGTGTTGCAGAGTTTACATTTAGCTGTAGTAACTGGCTGTAGTAACTGGTCACTTTGTATATCTTTTGTATAGAAAAATGTTAATGTTTCTATAGTAAAATCTTAGGATGATTTTTGCTTCATAGAAGAGAGAGTCATTTTTATCTGGTAGCAGTTTTATGCACAAGTAGTCTTAACCTCGCAGTTCCTGTGGCCCTGAGAAGAAGCAGCAGCACACAAAATGAGAATGGAAGAGGGATAAAACCATTTAAAATGTGGTTTTTATTTGCATTTGTATGTATTTCTATTTAATCTTACTATGTTTCTGTTGGTGTATTTTCAGTGAGGAGTCCCCCAGTGTGATTCCTGTTCTTCAGCAAAAGTGACTCCTTTCCCACTCCATCCATAAATCTTGCTCCTAGGTGTTAATGCCCTGGAGTACTGTGCATTTCCTATCATGACCATTTTTGTGTGTGCCATCTAATAGTAGAACGGAGGTGTTAGCTGGAGTGGTGTGAGCCTCAGAGTATTGCATGGGACATTGTGAATCATTGTGAATCAGAGCGCAGTCATCTCAAGGCAGATGCCTTCTGTCACACCTCTTTTGTTCTCTGTATGTGTGATGTTATGGTGACAAAATGACTGCTATTAGCTATTTTGATCTGTCACAGCATCTGTTGATAGTTAAGAAGAAAAGTCTGTGACCAAGGTTTGAGTCAGTCAGAACAAGAATCACAGTAATTTCAAAATAAACAGTTGTGCTTTTCAGAGCAAATTCATTGTGAGCAGAATACTCTTTTACAATCAAATACACAGAAAATAAATTCTAAAAAAAGTAAAATCTTCTCATCTATTTACAGAAAAACCTCCCAATAAAAGTAGTATGAGAATAGTGGTAGATGCTGAATCCAGGAAAAGAACAATTGGTGCAGGGGATGGTGGTGTTCCTACAAAGAAGACTTGGTTTGACAAGTGAGTGACCGTTAACAGAGTGTTGGCTTAATAGCTGGAATTTCATAAACCGCTTTATTGTAATCTGAAACATATGTATATCTGTATGAATTACAAGAAAGTTAAACTGTGAGTACACTGATGGTACTAAAATCACACTATAGTGATTTGACTGTCTTCTATCCGAGGCAGTATACAGATAGATGAAGTTGCTTTGGATGATACTACGATCTGTCCCTTGTTAGCGGGGGGAAAGTTAGCGTGATCTAAGAAACAGGGGACCTGCAGTGTGATGGTTGTTAGAGATGACTGATTTTAGTTGTGAAATGTGAATTTTATCATTGCTGTTTTGATTTGAGTTGCCACTGAGTCTGTCACTGAGAAAAAACCAGAGTGTGCAAGGTTACAAGGGATTTTAAGAGATTGCAGGAGAGCCCTGAAGTAACAGTTATTTGAAACAGAAGTAGGGAAATTTCATGCAATAGCTAAGAAATAGTTTTTGGAGGGAACTAATGTGGAAGTCGGGAATTACTGACATGAGCAAATAGCTGTGAATTATCTCACAGATTTATGTGCTGGGGTATGCTGAGAATACCAGTGGGGAAGACGGCAGGTGTATGGGCTGTCCTGTAATCTCCTTTACTTTTCTAAAATTGCATTATTTTTTAAGTTGGCAGATCTTTGTGTCTCCTACACACGTGCTTCTGTGTAAGCATATAGAATTTAATATTGTGTTTGCTAGTTTGCTATGGATTTCTGGCTTGATTTTTATTTGTTGCAGGCAAAATTTTAACAGAACAAATAGTCCAGGTTTCCAGAAGAAGGTGCAGTTTGGAAATGAAAATACAAAACTTGAATTGCGAAAAGTTCCTCCAGAACTTAACAACATCAGCAAGCTTAATGAGCACTTCAGTAAGTTTGGAAACTTAGTCAACTTGCAGGTAAGAGTCAACAAAGAGAAAGCAGTGTGCTTTGGTGTAAAGATAGTGGTAGTTGCTAAAAGCAGAATGCCAGTTGGTTTTTTCCTGGTTCCCTGAAACTCTTAATTATTTTTCTAACTTGTTTATTAAACAAGATCTCATTGTTTTTAATGACATTGCCATTGAAGAAGCAGAAATGAAATGTTCTAGTCATCTTTTAGATTTTGAACAAATGTGTTCTTCAGAGATAAGACTTTTAAGATACATTGTTTAAAACATTGAAAATTGATTGCATGTGGGTTTTTCTCACCCATTTTCTCAAGTTCGGATCTGGGATCGTAAACCCTCTGTATTTTTGGAGATAAACTGTAAATGCAGAAAACCTGTATTTCTCATCCAGAAAGCAGTCCCTGTGATATAATTGCTTTTTAGTCCCACAGTAGTGACAGTTTGTCTGTTAAAATTACTTTGTGGTTTATTCGAGTCACCCAATAAGCAATTAAAGAGAGAGGAAAGCGGTGGAAGAACTAGGGCCTGACTTAGGCTGATGTTGCATATTGCAGGCTGTACGTGTAATGTCAGTATTTCATACCCAGTCTCTAAGCTACAAGGTGTGACCTTTCACCGTGCTTCATTATCAGCGAGTTTCGGATGCTACCTTGCGTTTACCTAAACCCTTTCTTGTTTGCACCAAGGGCTGGAATGAAGAGGTGTAACAATATTTTTGTGCATACTGATGCAGTACAGAATAAACCTTCTGTGCCTGTCCGGACACAGGAGGGATTTAAAATCTCTCTTAAATGAAATTAAGTATTTTTTAAGCCTTTCTATAATTTACCTAAGAATATGGGTGTATTAGCAGGTACTATTATTCATTAAGGTAGGTAAAATACGGATGTGTATAGAGAGACAGAGATACGCATATGGAGACTGCAAGTTATGCTCTTCTTGCAAAGGGTATAATCTTGGCTTTTGAAGCTAAAATAATGTGTTAATGCTCAAAGGAGGAAAATCAAAATGAACTTTGCTGTCTAGCTCTGATATTAGATAGGACATTTACTATCTGACCTCTGCATTTCTTGTAGTAATTTTCTTTACTTTGCCAGTGCTTCCTTTGTCCTTCAAACAGCTACTCATATTTGCCAACAGAAATACTGGTTGGCTGGGGGTTTTGCTTTACTTTCTTTGTTTGAGGTTTTTTAACTATTCTTGAAGTTTATTAGCATAAACGCAAGGTTGCTTTTGACACCAGGCCTTTTAAATGGACTCATGAATGGGAAGTATTTATCTAATGATGCATATTGGGTGTAAATTGTAAGCTTCTAAGCCTAGAAGCTAATGATTTAATGATCATCACAAATGAGAATCCTCTGTGGGGTAAGTTTTGTTCTTCTGTTTTAAATCTTAGGTTGCATATCAGGGTGATCCAGAAGGTGCCCTTATTCAGTTTGCCACACATGAGGAAGCAAAGAAAGCTATATCAAGTACAGAAGCAGTATTAAATAATCGTTTTATTAAAGTTTATTGGCATCGAGAAGGCAGCGCACCGCAAATCCAGACTACCACACAGAAGGTAGAGGATCTAAGTCTGTTTTAGCATATTATGTAAAATAGAATCTTTGAAACATTTTTAAGAGAATGTTTATATCAAGTAAGCCAAGTCCTTTTAAAATAATGACTACTTCATGTCAATTATTTCGAAAAGTCACTTCATATACAAGGTTCAGGAGCTGATTAGCAAGATGAGACCAAAGGTATTTAAAGAAAGCCCTTCAGTGACTCTTGGTGAATTCCACTCTGTTATCATCTTAAGCAAGATTTAATGTAGCTCTCTGCTGAGTAACATCTATTTTGCTTTAATTAGTATAGGCTTTTTTATTTCTTCTGGTGAGCATAAGAAAGGCAGGAGAGTTATATTTCTTTTTTTGAAAGATGATCTCCATTTTCTTCCAAAAGGTGCTGGTTTTCCCTCTTTCCTGTTTCCTTTCCTGTTGAGCATGCATATTGTTCTAGAAAGTAGCAGAAGAATTTGTTTTACACAGAGGTACCTATGTGTATATACAGGTATACGCACATAGATCTAAGGACTTGGAAACAACAGTGGAAGAGGAGAACTTCATTAGAGAGACTAATTTTGTAGGAAGGGATCAGGGACATTTTTAAGTAGGGAAGGAGTTGCTGATCTCTCTGATATCCAGGGACAGAATGTCTGGGAATGGATTGGAGGTGTATCACAAGAGGTCCAGACTGGACATGAAGCATTTCTTTACTTAGAGAGTGGTCAGCCAGTGAAACAGGTTTTCTAGAGAGGCAGCTGATGGCCCCAAGCCTGTCACTGTTTAGGACGTATTTGGACAGTGTCCTTAACAACATGCTTTAACTTTTGGTCAACCCTGAAGTGAGTAGACAGTTGGACTAGATGATTGTTGCAGGTCCCTTACAACTGAAATACTGTAATCTACATTTTTAAATTGAATTGGAGAGGAACACCTATTGGAAGTTGTCATGTTTGTAGCAGCACTGGCAACATTAAAAAAAAACAAACCAGCAATTACTGTAGTGAAGGGTAGATTTGTAATCTGTGTTAAGCCAAATCAGATTTGTCAGCAGTCATAGTGGCTGTACTCAAACAAGAGGAACCTTGGGTTCTCCCAGGCCATGTGGGTTATTGAGTAGAGTCTTCTCAGTTAGCAGCTGGTGTAGCAAGTCCTTCAGAATATTTGTGTATCCTGCTTTATTGGATTTGGCATCAGTGTGGAACAACACATTCTGCACTTCAAAATATGAGACAGGCTTTGTAGAAGAAATGGTCACTTAATTATATATGCTGATATAATGTGTGAATGACTTGTTAGAGGATTCTTTCAACTGCTGCCCTGAGTTGAGAATTCCTGCTTTCTCTTGATGTGTACCTCATTATCATTCAGAATCAGTGACCTGGTTTTCCATGGCAATCCTGCTGTATTTGAACAGATTCCTTTCTCTCCTTCTTTTGTAACAAATGCCCTGGTTTTGTCTACAAAAATTCGGTTTTAATGACATCTATCTTACTATCTTCCCAGTTATCATCCTTTAGATTTTATAGTTATCCTTGATGCTTTGTCTAAAGTAGTGCTGCTCAAAATGGTATTTCTTTTCTAAGCTTGATTTTCATCTCAGCCAGAAGAGGGCAGCAGAGTATGCTATTTGCATTCCTGCAGACATTCCCTCTTACTCAAAAGTTAGCTTGGACTACTCTATCAGCTTATTTGCTGATTATGCTATTCAGAATATTAATGGAATATTAACTCTGTATTTCCAAACAGACATCTGATCTATATATTTGTTATTTTTAGTAGTCCCCTAATTTTTCATGGTGTTAACAGCTTCCCATCACACCACCTTTAGTAAGTTAACCTTGCTGGTTTAAGAATGAATTCGCCTTAGTACCAGGGGCAGTATTAAGTTGTCCTGCCTCACCAAGAACAGCCATTCAGCACATCAGCAGACTGCAATTTGAAGTCTGTTATCGGCAACAGAAGGCACACAGCAACAAGAAAAACTTCTAACAGCGAATTAAAATTTTAAGTGCAATGCTTCTGTGTTCTTCTACCCCAAAATATAACAGTTAACGAATTTTTGAGTCAGTCAACAGGTATTTTTTGCTCATAAATCTTTCAGAAGCATAAATATTTACTTCTCTTTTCATTGAAGTTAATATTTGCTATCATATCAATGAGTAGTATGGAAACTTCATACTTCTTCGTATATTATAGATATTTGTATTTTCTTGAAGATTTCTGTTAATTATTATGGGTTAATTAATTTCACCTGTATTTCTAATGGCTTCCAACCAGATTTTGTCTGTCAGACACCAAAGACAGGCTTTTGAATTTCCTTCAGTGTAAAGTCAGTTGACTTTTAAGTTGTCCCTTCAGTAGTATCTGGTCCAGCACAATTTCTTAACCACTGCTATTTCATCAGCAGGATTACTTTGGAAAATTTTTGCTGCAGAATTTCCGAGAGGAGTGGAAGTACTTAGGTAAAGATGATGGGAGTCAATCATAATAAATCATCAAATAAAAGGCTTCTGCCAGGAAGCAGAAATAATATGCTCTCCATATCTGAGGCAGATAAAACAGGAAGTTTTGGGCTTAAAAGGCAGAACAAAGAGATTTACGTTAAATATAAAAAAAATTTTCTAATGCCAAAGCATACTGACACACTTCTGCCTGAAGAGGTGACAGGACTTGTTTCATCAGAAATCTGTAAGAACAAGATAGATAGATACTGTCAGTAATGGCATAACTGACTTCACCCTACAATGGAGAAATGGATTAGGTGACCTTCTGAGGGCTATAAATATGACAATAAGCTTGCTTGGAATGATATTTTTTGGTCTTAACTGTTGAATGGTTTTGTCAAAGAAAAAAAGGAAAGGCGTTAGCTGTCAGGAGGTATCCGTGGTAGGTTCAAAGGTTATCTGCTCTATTTTCTTTTTTTTCAGTCTCATGATGGCATGTTTCTATATACTTTTTTTCCTATTTTGTCCAAGTTACACACACAGGAGATGAAAAGTGACGTATCACTGTAAAAAGTGAAAATCTCTGTGATACAAATTTGTATTCTGTCTTTTCATAACTAAATGGTTGATGGAGAAAGAGTTGTGAGAGGAATCAGACTTCTTTATTATGTTTTATTTGGTTCTAACAGGTAGAATTTGTGAGTCTAAGTAAATGTAATTAATAGAAATAAATCAGTTGTTCAGTCACTACTGTAAGCTGCAAGTGCATAATGGATATTATTGCCATTGCACTACACAAATATGCAGTATAACATAATAAATCTCATGAAGTGGTTATTTTTCCCATCAGGTGAAAAAGCCATTGAATGGTAGAAGGGAAGAAGTTCAAATGTAAATGCCATTGCAGTAATTTCATTGTATGCTAACTGAATGACACGTGTAAGCAGCCTTCTATTGCTAATCTTGACGCTGTGCCTTTTGGGGGCTGGGGCGGTGTTCCAGGTGATCCAGCCCTTAGTGCAGCAGCCCACTTTGCCTGTAGTGAAGCAGTCGGTGAAGGAGCGGCTCGGCCCCGTACCTGCGAGTAATATTGAACCTGCAGAAGCACAGGGTGCCAACACAGAAGTCGCTCAGGTTTGTATTGTAGTGAGAAGTTCAGTTGCCTCTTCTTTCTGAAATAGGTTCTGTAGTGTATAAATGTAACAGTTACTGTTACTTAAATAGTGCAGGTACACATTTGCTACTTGTAAGTGCATCTGCTTATATTGTTAGTGGTGTTTTCCTGTTAAAGTTATCCTCAGTGCATTGAAATTTGGCTTTTTTACTTGAGCATGGTACTTAATTTTTAAGTATCACAGCTTTTTACATAGTTTAAAAAGAATCAGTATTGTTGTATTATATTGCTGGTGTGATATTTCAAAATAAAGTGAGTTTCTATGCAAAGAACTAAAAGCGAAATTTTTTTTAATGTATATATATTTTATTCATTAAACACCTAAAACCATTAGAGAACGATGGTCTGTATCTAGAAGTGTTTTCAGAATTTGCACATCACCCCTAATACGAGGAAGAGTATAACCACAGTACCAATGTGAATAATGACAGAATCTGGTGTGTTACTCCCATTAGAAATACTCTTTAATGTTTTGTTATATTTGCAACATTTCATTATTAGCATTATGCCACTGCTTTGGTTTTACTTCTGGAAAGGAAGACCAGCACAAATCGTAACACATTTGTAGTTGAAATTCAGACAACTTTCTGCATTTGATGCAGATGCAATCTGCAAATAGCAGATTATAGAACACAAGAACTGTAGTGTATTTAAAAGGGCCTGTGCAGATAATCCTGTGCCAGCTAGCGTGTCTTGGGCTTCTTGCAAAAAATACGTAGTATAATCTTTGATTCTAAATTTGGCTTCATATTTGTCTTACCCAATTATAGATGTATATTAACTGCAAAATCAAATAATGAGTTTTATCAACTGGTTGAATATTTTTCTTGTATTGTTGCTTAAAAGTCTATGGTTTCATTATTTAAATATTTTTTCTAGATTGCTAATACTTGTAGTGTGCTTTTGAACTATAATTTTGCTTTGTTTTCTTAGAATGTGACTAAATTATCTGTGAAGGATAGACTGGGTTTTGTGTCAAAGCCAGTTACTCCAACAACTGAAAAGGTAAGAAAATGTCTCATATTCTCTTCTCTCGTATTTCAGTAGAATTAATTTTTTTATGAAACCCCTGGTGTGAATATTAAGTTTGTTTCATAACTATGAATACGATAATTTGTTAAGGATTAGTTTTAGGTGGTATAATATATCAAAACTCAGCAGATGGCTAAATGATTATAAGAAGAGTAAGACATACTAGGAAAAAAGCTGCTATTTTGTGGATTTTATTTAATATAGCAGGTTCCTTCTATTCAGTCATAAAGATAACTAGGTATGTTCCATAATCCTGAGTTGTATAGAAATATACAGAAATAAATTTTAAAACTAAATAAATTTTGTCACTACATACGAAACTATAGAAAGCAGTTCTGTAAAAATGTTTCTGGACTTCTGTGCCCCTTAAAAGGTGATGCTGTAACCATTTACCCTTTTATTTGGTTTTACAACTTGCAGTACTTGTGAAAAGATAAAGGTGGAAATTAATCAGTATAGGAAGGACAAAGAGAGGTAAGGTGGAAAAGGTGCATCTGAATTGTGATTATGAGCTATGTATTTTGGCCAGTGGTTCCAGTTTTCAGAATACAAAGTTATCGATGTGTTTGCTCTAGTAGCAAAGTTTGTAATGCATGTTTCCAGATCTATTTAGCACTTCAGGGGACAGGCTTCCCCAGTGCTTGTAACATTAATTTGAGAAGACTTGTAGTAGAAAGACAGCAAGTATTACCCTGTAACAGCATTCCTCTGTCTAGGTATGTCTGTTCTATTGGGAGTTAGCTTGACTTGAAATAAATGCAGCACCCACTTTTTTCCCCACATACATCCCCTCCCACCCCTTTTCAGTATGATCAGTATGGCAGTTTATGGATTAAGTGGAATCTAACAGCTAAAAGTCACTCCTGAGATACTTAGCATACAAAGGTAACAATACTTGAAGTTGGTAGTACTAGTTGTAATTTAGAGAATGTGTCTTTGATTCATTTCAAGCCGAGCGGTCTGCCTAAATGCATTGATCTAGGCTTCTTAACTGTATTTTGTTGTTAATTTGATGAGTTCCATTCTTGGCGCTCTAAATCAGTTGCAGATAAATACCTTGCTGTGTATACCTGAACTACATTTTACATCCATAATACATGCGTACTTTAGAAATAGGAAGTCTGCTTCAGCTTGCAGTTTGAGTGGAAATACTTTTTTTCTTCATTCTGTAAGAGCTGAGTTATCCTGAAACACTTTTCTGCTAAGAGTAAATTCATGCTAGAATGCTTTTCTGTTGTGTTGTCTTACAGTACAGATGTGATTTTGCTGAGCTGCTGGGTTGTTCACTGGATTTGTTGTGAAACAGAAGTTTCCTTTGACATTTTTAGTAGGATTCCGAAACTTTATTTGACTTGTTTTTACCTACTGTTACCTCTTTACAAGGATATACCTTGCTTAGTTTGCAGTCACTACATTTTATAACCATTAGAAATTAAATGATGGACATCCATCAAAAAACCGAGGTGTCAGGTATTAGATGGTTTTATGTAACTGGTGGAGTGCAGGGTTTGACAAGAACCTGATAGTGAGAAAGGAGGTAGCTATTCTTCCCAAGGAGCAGGAGGAAAAGGTCATAAAACAGTCATTGTGAGGTGTTGTAAGATCTGTATAGGGACTTAAAATTTGTGGACTTGTGAAGAGATTCACGCTATTCACACTACTCTTTCTCTTAAATAGTATGAAGCGATTTAGAAGACCTTAGTGTTGCTTTTGACTTGTCTGTGTTGGTGTTGTGGCGTCTCTCCTTATATCTCCTGCATAAAAGAGATGAGGAGGTGTGGTTCACTCTGCCCTGAAGAGAGTTCAGGACAAAAGGAATGTGTCAATATTTTTGTCTTTGCTTGATCCTCTGTTTGTTTGTCTTGTAGCCTGTCCTAAAGCTACTTTGTAATAGAAACTGTGTGATTGGGATATGCATACTTTAATGTTCTTTAATAAATTTAGAAAAAATGCTTCATCTTTGTAATGGCCTGCTTAGAGCATTTTGTGCCACCTTTTATAGTACCACATAATGTGCATGGAGTTGTTTTTTGCTGTTGTTTTCTATGCACTGCGTACTCTTGAAAACACTTTACTGTGGGAAGAAATGGTATAAATATCATACTGAAGTGCAAAGGGTTTATATGAATCAGTCCTGTTATAAATTCTTATAATATCTTGGTCTTTTCTGTCTTTCTGTTTCTTGTCTGTCTCTTTTTTTTTTCCTCTTCTTGGTGGGCGTTGTGTCTGTTTTGTGGAGTGCATGGTGACCAAGAGAATCTGCATGCATCTTTTAATTTTTTCACATACATAGAAAGTATTTTTAAACTCCTGGAAATCATACCAATTGCCTAATTTCTGCTATTTGTTAACAAGGTGGACAAGATCATGCCTATATTATCTCTAGGACTTAGCTGTGGATTTTTCAATACTAGCATGCCCAAAATATTCTTTAAGGAACATAGTAAGAAAACAAAATAGTTCAAATCTTCACGTATTATGGAGATGTGCATAGTATGTTTTAGAGAGATTGCAAAGCAGTCATCTGCATTCTCAGTAAGTCATGGAGAAATTTCATACCTCATTACAAATGTAGGAAAGAGAGGGACAAAGGAGTCTCTTCCTTTGCTGTATGATGTTGAAGCACATCCTTGTGCTTGAGTTACTTCTTGCTGATTGTGCAAGCTCTACTTCACGCCAACTGCATGTGAAAAGAAACTGGTGTCTCTACTTTGGACCTTAGTCTCAAATTATGTTGAACTTTTGCTTGGAAAATTCATGCAACCATGAAATACTGTATTTAAGACTTCAAAACACAAAAGAAAACAGTTATTCTTGCAAAAATCTCAATCTTCTGTTTCCTTAGTTATGCTCAAATACGTAAATATTTATGTATTTGAAACCTGGAAATACATATGAAATCTCAGTGGAGAGGATTTATATGATGTTTATAGCTTACATATCTGATGTGGTGCTGCCTCTTCAGAAATTGTTTAACTTCAACAACTCCAAATATAATTGCTACACCAAATTTTTATATTCCATATCATCAAAGGAGACAAAAGAAAAGATGCTTATATATTTTTAAGCACTCATGTGGGTTTTTTAAAAGATTGAAATTCACTGGCAAAAAAATAAAATGATTTCCTCCTATAGGTTTTATCTACTTCTACTGGCTTGACAAAAACTGTGTACAACCCTGCTGCTTTGAAGGCAGCACAGAAATCTTTGCCTGTTGTTTCCACTTCCGTGCTAGACTCTAATGAAGCACAGAAGAAAAAACAGGTAAATTAAATATGCTTCTTTATAAAATGGACCTAGGTTGGGAACTTGTGACCTAGAGATAGAGCTCTATGTGTATTCATCTCAAGAACATAGATGAAACTTGCTGCAAGATTAAATTCACTATGTTTTTTTTTTCCCCACATATTACAAGAAAATTCAGCATTGTTTTGTTATTTTTCAGTGTATGTTCAGGCAGTGTAAGCAGGTTTAAAACTGTAGAAATTCAAAATGTGAAACACTTTTTCCTGGAATCAGAATCTACACGTTGAGGTATGAATTGTCTATTGTGAGTGAAAGGGAGTATAGTATAGTCACTGTTCTTCTCTCTTAAAACTTTCTGGAACTGGCCTTTATTCTCAGTGAATTTTGTACTTGTGACCAAAATTGTTTCTTTGAGAGAACTGAGAATTTTATGACTCTGCATTTTGTTGTTTCAATCTATAGTTCTTCTGCACCAGTTTTTATTTTTACATAGTGCTAGGCTATCTCTTTTCTATTTATATTAGAAAGGAAATGCAACAAAAACATATTTGGCCTTAATAGGTTACATTTTACCTTGCTTAGAATTTTCAAGAGAGTCCAGCAAAGCTCCTTTTTCAAGTTTATTCTTACAATTTAAAAAACTAAATCAAAGGACATTGTTTGTCTTAGTGTTTTTAACCACAAATTACAATTACAATACAAATTATTTATGTATAAATACAAATACAACACAAATTATAAATACAATACTAAGTTAGGTCCAAACATAAGTGTTGAAATCAGTATAGTTGTTAAACAAAGATTTTGGTCAAATACTGGTAAATTGCTGTAATTTATGTCTAATGTAATTTGAACTAGCAGTTTGTAGCTGCATGTGAGTTTTGCCATTGCTTAAAGAAAGCAGTTCTAATTTTAGAATTTCATGTCATATTTGTCCCCTAATACATGTGTTAAAATTAGAGCCTTTACCTTTCAAATTAAGATGCTAAATGCCTGTAAAATGGCAAAATCTTGTAATAAAATTGTTGACTCACCGTAACAGCTGTAGAGGTTTTCTTGAGAGAAGACAGTGAAGATGTGCCTAAATGATTGGCTCTTTTTTCATGTGATCTTGTGCTCCTTCCTGCCTTCAGAGATTTCTGTTACAATATACTAGTACTCGTGGAAAAACATGATTTTGTGGGACTCACTCCCTTCTTTTCCTCCTGTCTCCCTAGCTTTTTTTTGCATTCATCCCCTTATCTTACCTTCCTTTCCCTTCAGAAAAATGATTGCACACTGTATTGAAAAACTAACATTTCATGCAGCAGAATTTGTCAATATTTATGAAGACACATGGAAACTTGATTAGTTTTTTCTTTATCTATGGTTGTTGTGCATTTACAGTCTTTGTATAAGATATTCCACTTACAGTCTGATCCCAGTTGATCATCTTCTGCCTCTCCTCTGCTATTCCATTAAATATGTTGACATCAAAGGTCTTAAGGGTTTTCTGCTGTCTTAAGACTCCTGTATTTGAGAACAAGAAGCAACTGCTTTCTCCCAAGCACCATTAGTAGGCGCTGAGCACAGCAGGGCTGGCATCTCCTCCTGCTTCTCATTCCAAGTCCAATAATGTCACTTATTGATCAGTTTTAGTTCATTTCGATTTGCCCATTGCCTGTCAAGGTTCTGTTGTTGGCAGAAGTCACTTCCCAGTTAAAACGCTCAGACACAAAAGAGGGGCTTTTCTTTGGGTGGCACTTCAAGTTTAGAAAACAGAATGTGTTTTCTTTTTACCTGTAACAGTTTTGGAGACTGTGTTTTAATTGAAGGGTTTGATTGACATTTGCTTTCAGATAATTGTGCTTGCACATTTAAACACTTGCATGCTGAACCTCTTGAGGTAGTAATACGTTGCCTTTCAGCTTTCAGTGGAGTTGTGTAAGGTGTTACTTTGTATGTGAGCAGTAATAAAGTCTTCCCAGCACAGATCTAACTAAAAAAGATAATTATATCTTTCTTTAATTTCATGATGCACTGTTTTCCAAAACATAGCTGGAAATATTAGTACCTTGCATTTCCTGTTACTAATTTTTTCCCTGTTACTGTCAGTTACTACTGTGTAGTTGCCAGGTAGCATATTATTCTGTCATTATGTTTCAAAGTCTAGAAACTTTCTGTAATCTTCTTATGCTTCTAGGAAGCATTGCGACTTCAACAAGATGTGAGGAAAAAGAAGCAGGAAATCTTGGAGAAGCACATTGAAACACAGAAGGTAAAATACTAGCATTAAGACAGTCACCAATTCAGTTATAAAATCTCAGTTCAGTGTAAAACATTTCACAATTTGTAAGATGAACAAAAAAAAGGGCCTCTAAAATAAGCATTTTCTTAGAATGACATTATCATATTATTTTTAGTTGATAGTTTTTATCTAACTTGTCCTATTAGTTCACTTAAAAAAACCCTACAAGCTTATGCAATTTATGTCCAATTTTAATTGACATTGCCTAATTTGGGAGCAACATGCATATGTTTGGGAGAAGGGAAAACCTAAGTTCTGTTTGATAAGAGCAGATGAGAATGATGTAGAAAATTATGCATGACTGCACTTAGGCTTAGGAAGAGGAAAAAAGCCAAAATGTCATTTAAGTTGAATAAAGTTTTGAAATAATTCAAGTGTGTTGAGCAAATCTGTCCAAATGAATTGGAAATATCAGATGTTCATTAGAAAATAAATCAGAGATTGAGACAAAGATTTTAATTTATATACCTTCTGTTAAAACTCCTGTGTGTTGATTTGTAGGTCACAACAAAAGAAATGCAGTATTTGTTTTTTCCATTAGTTACAATCACTGAAATACAGATCTGTAATAGTAGTTACTGAGTAAAAAGACTTTTTTTTTCTGAATTGGACAGATGCTGATTTCAAAGCTGGAGAAGAATAAAGCCATGAAGTCAGAAGACAAAGCAGAAATAATGAAAACACTGGAAATTTTGACTAACAGCATTACCAAGTTAAAGGATGAATTAAAAGGTGTATCACCAGGAGGAGGGACTCCTTTAAAAAGCATGAAAACTAAAACTCAGGTACTCAAGTTTTGATCAGCTTTTTAATAAATGAAGTCACATGTTTGTTTCAGAAGAATAAAAATATGTAGTCCCATCAGCAGTATTCAAAACCCTAACTGGTTTAATTTTTAAGTTGTCTGTGAAGTGAGATTCGTTTTGCTTTCTTTTCAAAGGAACGTAGTTAATTTTTAAACCATGCTGTTGTCTAAAAGCTGTATCTGCTGTTACACAGATACTGCATCATATGGAAGATAAAAAAAAACAAATCAAAAGTCTTATGATTCTTTTACTTTGTCCAGTGCTTTGTGTATAGTCTATTGCTTTCTTATATTTTTAATAGAAATTATGAATATGGTATTTCTTATGCAAAAAAGATTATGGTTAGGCAGCACAAATATCTTCTGGTCAGGTTTCATACACAAAACAAACTGTACTGGTACATAATTTCCTGGGACTTTTTATGTCCCTTTAATTTGTCTATATATTAATCTTTTAAGATTGAAGATTATGCTGGTCAGTTTTCCTTTGATGTAGGTACCTGTATTTGTGTTTTCATGTGAGAAGAGTTTTTTCCTCTGCTATCATTCTTGTTGATACGTGGCTGTTACCAGTTTACCAGCTACCTAAAGATGCAATTATATTACCTTTTTAGAATGCAGTATTTTGCTTTTTATAGAAATATTTGTTCCTAAACAGATCACAGCCTTGAAAATAAATACGAAAAAGAAATACTGAAGTTACTTCTATGTACTCAACTATAGCTTCTTATTTAGTTTGTCAGGAAAAAGTTGAAGCAGCATGTATTTATCCTGAAAATGGGCATAGATTGTTAGGGTGGTCAGACAATAGAATAGGTTGCTGAGAGAGGTGGTGGAGTCACCATCCCTGTGTTGTTTAAGGTGCTTAAGGTGTCTGGATCAGGTGCTGAGTGATAGGGTTTACTGGTTTAGGAGTTATAGTGGTAGTGCTGGGTTGAAGGTTGGATTTGATCTTAAAGGTCTCTTCCAGCTTTGATGATTTTAAGATTCTTGCTCCAGGCTTTTCCAGTCTCAGGATATGAGACTGATGACGGCAAGTCTTTCCAGTAAAGACCGAGGAGTAGGAGATACTGAGTACCTCCACTGTTCTCATGTCCTTTGTTGCCAGGTCCTCTTTAATGTTCAGCAGTCAGACCACATTTTTCACAGCATAGTGTTCCTCTTGCTGCTGATGGATGTGTTGAAGCCCTTCTTGTTTCTCACCCCCCTTTCCAGATTCAGCTCTCGGTGGTCTTCAGCTTTCCAAACCAGTACCTGCTTGCTCAGACAATTTCACTGTGTTCCTTTCAGGCTCCACCTCTTGTACACCTTGGTTTTGGATATAAGTTTTGTTAGAATCATCTTGTTCATCCAGGCAAGCATCCTGCCAACTTTATTTCCTGCATGCTCTGGAACTTGGAGGATGCAATTCTTGAAAATGGTGCTCCCTTTCCAGCAGATACCTAGACCCATGGTATTGAAGCAGGCAGCTTTTTCCAGCTGTCTGAAGAAGGCCTCATCTACTTTTACAAGACTAGGTAGTGTGTAGTACACACCCACTGCAATATCACTGCCGTAGGTCTGCCATCAGTCCTGTCTCACAAACTTTCAGCTGGCTCATCATCTGTCCCCAAGCAGAGCTCTGTGTGTTCATACTGCACTCTCTAATGAAGAGCAACTCCTACTCCTTGCCATCCTGGCTTGTCCTTCCTTTAGAGACTCTGTTGTCCACTGTACCAGTACATTCATGCCTGTTTTTCTATGATGTTTCTGTAGTCCCAGGGACATTGTAGCCCTCTTAACTGCACACAGACATCCAGTGCCTTCTCTTTGTTTCACAAGTTTTGTGTATTAGTGTATAGGCTCTTTAGAGAGGCTCTGATTTCCCAGAAAAGAAAGGAGATCTTGCCCCTGTCATGGTGTTGTGTAGGCCCTCCCTCATTTGTATGGATTGGTACGTTTATGTTTGAGATGATTCTTCAACCATCTCAAACCATCTCAACCATCTTCTTCAGTTTTGTTTATTTAGGGACCTCATCTCCCCACATCACCCTTCGCTTGGTAACCTGGTCCACCACTTCCTTATGTGATAGTTGTTTCTACTAAGAAAAAGTGAGGCAGTATACTAATTTTGAAGTTTTAATGACGTTTTTGAGCTGCTTTTCCATTTGCTTTGTAGTATGGAAAATGAAGAAACATTTTAAGTAAACCCACTTCACAGTAGACAAAGTATCCATTATCTGTGTGTAGTTTTGTTAACTTTTGAAATAGGAAAACCAATCAGCCCCATCTGCCTTTTGTGGAAGTGAGGATTTTACTGAGTCTTTGGTTAAAATTTACAACTTTGACAGTTTTCTGAAAGACTTTGATCTTGGTTCTCTTGCATTTTTAAAGTGTTTAAAACCTGGACAGCTCTGAAGACATATGGAAGATGAGGCCCACGTGGCTGTGCCATTATCTTCACCTAGTTTTGCTTCTTCCTGTTCATCAGATTACAAAAGGCTCTTCCCCCTTTAAGTGAGAAAACTTTGCCGCCTCTTGGTGTGTCCTGAAGGAGGTATTTTCTTCTTCAGACTTGGCACAGCTCTGTAACAGAGAAGTCTTCATTAAGACCACTAATAATAAACCTCAGAAGTCTTTATTACACCAGTGTCACTGGCTGCTCTGTGAGTGCTAACTGTTGGTCATTATTAAACCTCAGAAGCGCTTCTTTTGTCTTGTCATTGATGTATTGCAACACAGTGGGATTCGAGAGAAGCACTGGTTCCAATTTTGAAAATTTGGAAAACTATTATACAAGAGATAATGGATTTTTTCCTGTGGTTGCTGTAGATAATCAGTAAATGGGGCTGAATGGACTTGAGGTTGAAGTTGCCAGTTGAATAATACAGCTTTTTTTCTTTTAAAGCTTCCAGCAAAAAACAAAAAAACAAAACCACCTTTCTTTATCAGTGGCCATACTTGGTTTCCAGCTGTCACAAGTGTGAAACCTTCATCTCTTGACATCCAGCCTTTGCAAACATTCCATGCTGTTGTTTTGACGCAGTTGGTGTAAACGTAAATGGTTTCACAGTCCTCCATAGTTTTAGTCTTCATTTGTGAGGTCACTGAAATGTTTGGGTGCTGCTCTTCCATTAAAAAAAAGTAAAGAGGTTTCACTTTGGATCAGAACTTCAGATTAAATTTTCATGGTCACATAAATCTTTCCCTGCACCTCAGTGGTTGCAGTGGACATGTCTTAATTGGGGTTCAGAGATACCTTTCACTTTCATATATGTTTTCTGAACTTTAATAATTCTTTTAAGATACTGTGTCCTGGAGGGTAACTTCGGGTGCATCAGAGTCTTTTGTTAGCAAAGGTTTTGTTATTTCCTGTGTTTTTTCCACTGTGGTCTGAACAGAACTACCATTTGTGCTTTTGCATTATGACATTGTAATAAATTCAGATGCTTTTTCTCAGTACTGGTTATAGATTTTGTATTCATTTGTAGTTGTACTGCTTTTTTTAAAATTCCTTTTATCTCATCATCATAACCATATAATCTTGAATTTTTATTTTATGTATCTTTAAAAAAAATTAGCTTGTGCTTTCTTTGTTTTTGAAGGTGGAAACCCAGTGTAACAAGCAGTATACCTGCAAAGTTACAGCTTTTTATTGAACATTTGTTTCCTTAGTAGAGACTGTGAACTGTGGAACTTAATAATTTATCATAACAATTTCTTAGATGCAGAAGGAGCTACTAGATACTGAACTGGATTTATACAAGAAGATGCAAGCTGGGGAGGAAGTTACTGAATTAAGACGAAAATATACAGAACTACAGCTGGAAGTATGTTTGTCTCTTATTTGTAGCAATTAATTTTTAATCAAATATTTTCCTTTATGTGTATTAGCTTGTGTATTGTATTATGAACTGTTTTTATCCAGAGTACAGTATTAAGTTGCATGTATATGGAGACATTTAGCAATAGTATTTTAAAAAAACACTTCTGCTACTTCAGTGCAATTCAGAAATAGTGTTGTCTTTAATTGTGATTGCTAATCTGTTTCAATTCTGTAACTATTTAGATGACATGATATTTTATAGATTTGTGGTAGTAATGCTTTTTTGAGAACATGGAGTGTTTTTAAATTGTTGCCTGAAGGTCATTCAGTGTTTGACACAGAAGAGTTAAAAAAACACTGCCTGATCTTTTATTCTTAGGTGTTAGCATCCTCTTAATGAGATTAATCAAAAAGCCTGAGATGCCAAAGTAATACTATTACAGTGTTGGTTTCAAGAGGATAACTTAAGAAAAGCAAATACAGTGTTTCAAGAAGTAGTCATTGTATAGAAACAGTGTTGGAGTGAGAGCTCCTCTGGACCCAGGCCTAGGTCCAGAGGAGCTCTCATTCCCAACAAAACACAATTTTTCTTCAAGTACTTGCTTTTAAAAAAAAATTGAGATGGCCGTACAAAATTCTTCATACATGTGTCTAATTTTGAGAAATCATGAATGCTGTGGGTGTTATTGTGTTATATTGCACTTTCTTGCCTATATGATGTGTAATATTTGCTTAAATCACCTGATAATCTTATCTCTTTTTACTGTTAAGCAGGGCTGCTGTTTCGCTTAAATCGCTCTTGTCTTAATGAAGTTTGGTCATGTGTTATGTATAACTGCATATGAATACAGTGCACATATGTGCGGCGAAGTTGCGTTAAAACCTTACTTTAAAACAAAGTTGTTATGCAGCTTTGGTAATTGTGAAAATAGTTTTGCTAATAAACCAAGCCAGTTGAATAGAGATGACACAAAAGCTTATGTTAACAATATATTTTCTGATGGTGAGTAATACTTTATAAGTGTACTGAAGGCTTGTTTATAAATTCTACATTTCAGAAAGTATGTGAATTGAATGACGTGTAAAATAGGAACAGAAAAGTAGGTGCACATTTAAAAGAAAGTTACATCATAGCTGAGTGCGCCAATCCTACTCCATCTCTCATTAAGTCTGTTTGTATTTTGTGTTGAGAAAAAGCTCTTTCAGGAGAGTAATAATAAAATGAATTTTCTGAAGCCTTCAGCAAATACCAGCAGAATTAGATGGAATAGAACAGGGTCACTGGTAATGCACGCTTATATGTTTCAGGGAACAGCATGAAATATATCCCTTGTACAAAGTACAAGAGGGATATGGGAGTTTTTTCCCCTTGATATTTGTTCGATTCTTCATTTTTCTTAAAAATTCTTTAAAAAACGGTTTGTTCACACATTGTGCTTGTGACTTTGACTCCCACAATATTTTATGTGTTGCTTCTTTGACTCATAACCTGTTTTTCTGTTCCAGGTGACCCTGACTTTACTGAAAGAAAATCCAAATAGTTTACAGCTTGTTTGTTGAGTCAGCATGCCCCAAATTATTCATTTAAACATTTTAAAATGTTTAAAAAAAAACCAACAAAGAACAAAACTAAAAAAAACCAAACCCCTCAGGATTCTGCTTATAAAAAAATAAAAAGCAAACTAGATACTACTGTAAAATTATCTGAAGGATTTAATGTATAAAGCCGTAAGAGATTGATCTCCTCATGAGTGGTGTCACTGACATGCATTAAAGTAGTGCCATTACGGTTTGAGTTGTAAACACTGTAGGATTTATTAAAAATGGAATGATTTCATTTAATATTTGATTTGTATGTCAGATCTATTTGGATTTGAAAAGGTTTTTTTTACTGTTAAAAACATAGAAATTAGATACGTGTAAGTGGGCTTTCGAAACCTAGAGTAACTTCTGCAAATTATTTTTTAAATGACTGTCATTGTTATTGACCTTTCAGTTGTTCTTGAAGAGTTTATGCCGGTTCTTTAGTAGAGATACAGAGGTACTGTGGAAATGGATATTACTGAGTATCTAGAGCCAAGTGTTCAGTGAATATTTTGTCTTTGGAGGTGCCCCTTAAAAGAATTTGTTTCACATCTCAAGAGTTCTGTGGCCAAAAGCTCTTAAGATGCGTTAATTCTGGTCGGAATAAAAGTTTTGCCTGAATTTCAGAGACAAATTGATAAACAAAGTAGAGACAGATTAAGTAGTTAGACACCATATAAAAAAATTTTGATAATGAAATTTCAGTTGTACTGCAGTTTCTTTTTCCTTTGAGGAGTTAATCTTCACAGATAAGGGCTCTTTTCATACCTGGTTCTTGTTTCCTATTTCCATCTTATTATTGATCTGGTAATGATTAACTTTTAGTTAATTAGCTTTTGAATGTTACTTAAATGTTCACCTTCTGTTATTTTAAGACCTGCAAGCTGCTCTTTCTGGGGCTTTCTTGGGGATGATTTTTAGGAAACATCAGAACATGTGTTTGTTAATTCTGTCTAAATACGTAGAGTGTGAATTTTAATCTATCAATATATTATGTACAAACATCTTAGGCTGCCAAGCGAGGGATTCTTTCTTCAGTTCGCGGTAGAGGGGTTCATGCGAGAGGTCGGGGTGCGTCGCGTAGCAGAGGCAGAGGAATACGAGGCCGGGGTAGAGGCAGAGGAGTTCCTGTGCATGCAGTGGTGGATCATCGACCCAGGGCGTTGGAAATCTCTGCGTTTACCGAAAGCGACAGAGAAGATCTTCTGCCTCATTTTGCGGTATGTCACAATTCCACTTTTTTTTTCCTTTGGATAACATTCTCCTATTGAATGACTTGTTTTCTCTTGATTCAGTTTATCTGGAAATAATATGTAGGAATGAATCTTTAGCATGATATGAGGAGGATGCATTAGGAAAAGGTAAAACAGGAAAATTACACTCTTGCTTCAACTAGTTATACCTGTAATCACATACCATTTACAAGGCTGGGGTTTTTTCCTTAAAAAGAAAGAAAAACGACTTGTATTATTTATTTGCTTAGGATATATGTAAATTTTTTACATATTTTTAGGTACAGAAAGATAAAATAACTGAAGGGATGGTGAGAGCAAAGATTGATTTATTGCCAAATTTTCAGTACCTCAAGTGTGTTTATCTTTGAAGTATCTTAACAAGTGTGTAATGAAAATTTTCTTTGAACTTTTTCAGTGCTTTTGCCCAACTTTCTGAATTTAAGAGTCAGAGTGAAAATTGTGCAATTATACGTAGATCTTGAAAAGGCATTCAAACATTTCTGTCTATTCATGTACTTAAGCTTAAGAAGTCAGAGCTTTTTCTACTTTTTTCTTTGTTTTCAGTCTAAAAAATGATGAAGTGACACAATTTTTAGCAAATATTTCTTTGCAATGTTAATAGTGAAAAATCAAAATAAATTTATAAAAGCTCTTATTCTCCATTTTAAAAAAGTATAATAAAAGCAAGTTTGTTTATTTTGTGGAATAAATACTAAGAAATATAATGTGACTCTCCGTCTGTACCACCTTCCCCCTTGTTTGTTTGGGTTTTTTTCCCCAGCATTTAATTGCAGTGGTCCTCTCTGAAGGTAGAAGTCCAGGAGCCAGTTAGTCCACTAAATTCTACTCCATTCAGTGCACTTAATATTTCCTGTCAGGCAGTTGTGCTAGAGGATTTAAAAAAAAAAAAAAATCCAACAAGGACGTCTCTCTTTTTACAGGAAACTTACTATCTTTATCAAGCCAAAATATTGGTTAAAAAGAAACTTAGTACCATGAACAAAATCTCATTCACAGTGTTAGTAGGATAACACTGAGAAAAAAATTAATTATTTAATTTTTCAGGTTGCAAGGTTGCTGTTTTAAACTAGCTCCTAATTCCACTGGAAATACTCCTAGCTGTCTTTCTGTTTATGTGATATGATATCACAAATCTATGTACATCAGCAGTGCAGTCCTCTTCCTCAGTCTTTTTGTTGGTCTTTGCAGCTTACAGTGATGGAAGCATCAAAGGTAGCAGTACCATAGTGGCCATTAGTGGAAGAGATGGGTTATGTTATTAAGATGCTGAAATACAGTTAAATTTTGAAACTTTTTCTACAGTTCCTGTCTCTTAAGAAATATTTTTGTGGAAGCGTTTCATAATAGGCTGATGGAATCATCTCAGGATCCCTTCTTTCTAATCAGAAGCGGAATACTGAAGCAGAGCAACCTCTTTCTATCATAGTTTTACCTCATACCTGTAGGAAGCGGGAAATCAAGAAAACGAAAGCACTTTGGTATTTTAGAAATGCAAGTACAAGTAACTGTATTTTTGGCTAAGACAAGTACTCTGGCATTAAGACTGTGAAATATAAACTGTTCTAATTTTCTACTCTTTTTTTTTTGAGGGCATTTGATTTAGGACTGCCATTTTAGAGGTGGAGAACTATTTTACTAAACTTTTTTTAAAATTTATTTATCAAAAGCAATATGGTGAAATTGAAGATTGCCAGATAGATGACTCTTCTCTCCATGCGGTGATTACTTTTAAAACAAGAGCAGAAGCTGAAGCTGTGAGTATAGTTTTTCTTGAAAATACCCTGCAGCATTGAACTATTTTCTGGTTATGTTACACTTCTATATTTGATTAAATGTAATACTGGTAGCTATTTTAAAACTATTGACACAAAAGTTTAAATTAAACAAAAATCGCAGAACTGTATAGTACTGAAATACTTACGAATTTAAGAAGTTTATGGCAAAGTGAAGCGTCGAGGGAAATTAGGAGAAACATTTAGGAATTGATAGTTACATGTCTTGGTTTATCTTCATTTGATTGCCAGGTTTTTTCACCTGAAGACTTGGTACCCTCATAGTCTTCCTGAAATTTCACTGACATCCTGCAGATTGAACTTTAGGATCAGTTTGGTTTACCTTTGTCTGAAAACCCATGGTAGCATAAATGGAATTTGATCTGATTCTTTTTTATCCCCTTTTTAGCATATTTTTAGAAATTTATGAAATTGCAGAAGCATAGGTGTCATGGTTTGACCCTGGGTTGATGGAAGTAACTTTTAGAAACCAAAATCCAGAGTTGACTTACGTTATAATTCAGTATCATTACATATGGATCATTAGGACTTTATACATGTGGCTCAGCAGGACTTCTGCCTTACTTGGTCCATGGTTATAGGCATTATGTGATCCTGAGCCAAACAATGAATAGAGTTGTTCTGCAAATGATTTTGTTATCTTTAAAATCCTTGCATCACTGTTGGGAGGGAGTATTCCTGAAAATAGTAGCGACTCCAGAAATAATCGATTCATATTTAAAGTATGGTTGTATAGAAAGATTTCATTTTATGTTTGTATTTTGCACAAATTTTATCTTGTGGTGTTTACCTGAACACAGTTGTCATACCTGGCCAGGCTATTCTCTTGTTCATCTTGAGACACCAGTGACCTGATTGACAGAAATAACTGCTATTTACAATGCAAATTAAGCCACTGAGGACAATAGTTTTGAAGACTTTGAGTATCATTTATGGTCAGATATTTTGAGATTTGTTTGTGAAACTCTTAGCTATAGCAATGATGAGCACACTAACTGTATGGAGATAGTATTTATTCTGTAAAAAAGGAGGTACAATTAATGTTACATGGTGTATTCTGACTGGTAGGGAAAAACAGTATTGTACAGCTGTATTGAAGGAACACCGTTTAACGGTGAACAAGAGTTCTGTTCAGAGATAAAAGCTGTTGTAATTTGTATATTCACAAATTAATTGAATTAAAGTTGGGATTTTAGTTTTGGTGCTTCCTGGTATCGGGTACTTCTTTTTATGCAGCTTCGTATTCTTTGGCATTGTAGTTTACATAAGAAATACTCCTAAGTATAGAGAGAAACTTCTGCTCCCCTGAAAAGAAAAATAGGTCACCTAGAACAATAATCTGCTTTTATGGACTGTCCACATAAAATCTTTACTTCTCCCAGATGGAGTATGATTCATTGCAAGGATCTATTCAGTATCTGGCTACAGATGCTTGTTTATCAGCAAAATACATATTAGAACATGTTTTGCCTAAAAATTGGCATGGAACATCTTCTCTGCTTCTGCTAAATTTCTGTATCTAAAAAGCAGGGAATGGTAGTATTTTGAACCAAATACAGACATACAGAGACAAGAAGAAGAAGCACCTGAAAAGGAAGGTAACACAGAATAAGGATGTGGATGGGGGGGAGAAAGACCATAGGTTTGGTAGTAAGGTTGAAGTCAGCATTATGTACCTCTCTTTATTTTTTTTTAAACTTTTTCTGTGAGTGCGTTTCAGTGCATTTAAAAAGCAGTATGTTTTTCCTCAAGCACTCTCAAGTAGAACAGGTGGAGTTTTCAAGGTGAGGTTCAGAATATGCTTCAGGAAGTGGGGGTACATTAGATGGATGAGGATTCATGATTAATGTTTGAGATGTCCACATTCTAGTGGGCATTAAAACTTTTAATTGTCAAACAACTTTGTGTATAATTTCACCTTCATTTTTAAATGAAAATTTTATGAACATGGGGTTCCATCAAATCTAGGAAAACCTGTATTTTCTTTAAGATATCGTTATATATTAAATATATTTCCATTGGAATATCTGTGTTTACAACTAAAGCAGACTTTAAGGCTGGCAATTTGAGAAGCTGTAGAAAGTAATCATTAAAAACCTCTGCTGAGACAAATTGTGAAGTAAATGCAGCTAATATTTTAGCTGCTTAAATGAAAATAGGCCTAGGCTTTATGATCATATATGTTCTAGCCGGGAAGGAAGAGGAAGATTCCCTCTTGTAAAATGTTGCATTTTTATGTAGTAGTAATTTCTTCCAAAGATTACAAGTTATTTCTGGACCTAAATGTCACATGTAAGTACTTTTAAAAATTCTAGTTGTGTGACATTGTGATGAGACCATGGACAAAAAGCTCCTGAGCTGCATTTTAATAAGCATAGAATATTTTAAATTTATCATAAATTTATATGTACAGATTTAAAATTTATACCTGGGGACTTTAATATCACACAATTCATGTTCAGATGTCATTGAACATGTAATTGTTTCTACATTTCACATTATGCTGTACTTTCAGATTGTACTATAAATCTTTTGTGACCATGACGGTTATTTCGGAATGTTGCTAACGCTGATTTATGCTCATTCATGTTACTTTAATTTGAACATACTATTTCCAAAGCATTCACTTAATGCAGCTGATACTTAGAAAGACATGAATATCCCATAAGTTAAAATTTTTTACATTTCAATTACAACAGCTTTACAGGAAGTGGAACGTTTTCCAGTTGATTAAATTGTAATCACAAAGGGGCTTTTTTTTAGTTTTTTGGTTGTTGAGTTTTTTTAAATGTATTAAATCATTTGTGGGATGTCTTACTTTTTCCAGTGAGTTATGCATGAGCAGTTCTGTGTCTGTCTTTAAAAGTTGAGGAACACAGCAAAATAATACTAAAAACAGGAACGTGTTCCTTCAGTATGTCACCTGCATCACCAAATGATTTATGGTTTTCCAAGCTCATTTTCTTCTGAATGAATTTTCTTCATTTTCCTCAAAGGATGTATGAATTCCATGTGCAGTGAATGAAGTTGTTTCATTTAACCTGTTGACAGTACTTCAGTATGAACATATCACAACTTAGACTTTCTTTTGTAAAGTCACGTGTAACTAAAATGGTTAAACTTGTTTTAGGCTGCAATTCATGGATCTCGTTTCAAAGGACAAGAGCTAAAGTTGGCATGGAACAAGCCTGTTGCTAGTATGTCAGCTGTTGAAACAGAAGAAGCTGAACCTGATGAAGAAGAAGTAAGCTTGCTTTTTTTCTTTATTTTTTATTTTAATTTTTCTTTTTTAAGATTAAATGATACAGCTTTTTCCAAGAGAAAATTTATCTGATTCATACTTGTATTTTTTAATCTAACTCGTATTTTGATACCAGAAAGGAGATTTCTCTATATTTCTTGGGGTTTAAGGTGTTGAAAGTTTAGATACTTTACTTTTCCTTACAGAAATACTTCATTTTTTACATGACAAAAAACTCTAGAGGATATACCTAGAAAATGGAAGGCATGGGTTTGAACTTGGATGAGAGAGATAGAGGATTTTGCCCAAAGCGTGGGTTTGTGCCATCTACTTTTGGCACTGATTTCTTAGAGGATCATATTTCAGACTCTAATTTTCCTTTGTAGAGAGATATAGCTTGGAGAATACAGATGAAGGAATAATTCAGAGCATTTTCTGACTTCATTGAGACATCTAAACTACCTTTGCTGAGTATTAGTCTTCATCATGGTCCATGAGAGACACTGAAGCCTTGCCCAAATAAACCTAATTGGTTAATGTAGGAATAGTGTGGCAATAAAGTCAAGCAATCTTTTTCTTAATTTACGTAGTGTCAGGTAACTGTATCCACATAATTGGCATAGAAAAGCTGAAGTGGAAGTGTACCTTGACTTACTTGATGACAGTATTTTGTCTGTATCTTTTTCCTGTGACAGTTTGGCAGATCTACCATAAAAGCAGCTTCACAAGTTTGCTATGATATAACCAAATTTGGTTAGTTTTTTTACACTTGGTGGTGTTCACTTTCTGTTTTTTTCCTGAAAAAAGCTACTTTGTCTGTTGACTTCCTGTCTCCAAATATGCTAATTTGTTTTGTGTACCAGTTGATGACAGATAGCTCTACCTCTGTGGATTCGTATTAGACATTTGTGCATTCCAGTTTACTTCGTGCTGCTTTCCACATGTACACAAACCTCAAGCGTTGTCAGATGGTCATGAGCTGTGAGCAAACAAGAGACTACATTATGGAATCTTCAGAGCATCTTAGGTATTTTGTCACATCTCCTTCAGGGAGTTACTGCCTGGGAAGATCAACAGGAGTGTGTTGATGCAAGGAGTCTGCATTATTGAGAGGTCTCCTTGAGCAACCACTTCACTGAGACTTTTTGTGTAATGAAGGAAAGGCATGCAGGGATATGCAAATATTTCAGCAGAGTAAAGGAAGGAAAGTACAGCTTCCTTGGTAGGTGAACTACAGAGAGATCTGCCTTTTAACTGCTTCAGCTAATTATTCCTGTGGAAAATACCTAGGAGTTGAACTTGGCTCAAAACCCTTAGCTGCTTACTGGTTTTGTCTGCTTGCTACTTACTTAATTTTGTTTTATAGCAGCTATTATAAATACATGAAAAAGGTTTTCTTCATTATTCCATATCTATACTACCATGTTAGTTCAGCTGAGGAGTACTATGCTGAAGAGGGTAGCAGGCTTAAGGCTTGGATGAAACTGAGTACCTTGATGACTCAAATAAAACCAAAAAAAAAGGAGGTATATAATTCAGCTGACTGAGATTCTTAATAATGAAACAGGGTTCCTAGTCCATTTATGAAAATAAGAGGAAAGTCTCTTGGACTTCAGTGCTTTAGAAAATCCCTGGTGAGTAGCCAGCTAATTATGAAAGTATCTGGTCTTTGTAGATGCCTTATGTTCTACACCTGGGTGCCTAACAAAAGAGTTGACTCTGCTGAGTCAACAACTGATCCGTAGGAAAAGTATAAAATGTGTAAGTAGAATAAGCTTTTCATCATCAGGGGCTTGCAGGTCAGGGGCCTCTTGAGTCAGATGTGGTGTCTCTGTAGTTGAAAGGCCTTGATACACATTTATTGTATTAATTTATCTGGTTCCTTTGGAATCTGAGTAACATCTCTAATGTCCTGTAATAGGGAATGCTTCTGTTCAACTATGTCTGCCCAGAACAAGTATTGTTCTACTGGATCTGCCACCTGCATGTTTTCTCTTCACTTTCTTTAAGATACTTAATACACAGGGATACTGTCATACTTCCCCTCAGTTACTTTCTCTCCCTATAGTTGTTCCCCTATATGGAAGCCTGGCTTTTTGATCATCTCTACTGCCACTCAGCCTTGTGCTTTGTAGAGTTCTGCACTGTGCACTGCCCAGGACTCCTCCTCTTTGATTGTAGCACTGTTGTATTTTAGCTCACTGAACATCAGGGGATACTGGGAAAGAATCTTAAGTCCTCAGAAGGCTTCTGTGATTTAGTCTGAGTCAGACTATGCAGGCATATGTTGACCAATGGGTCAGGTGTCAACAGAGCTCTTTTTGAAACTGTGCTTTCTGTATGCAAGAGTAATGAAGATAGTTTCTCCCTCTTCTTAAAGAGCATACAGGAAAGAGAGAAGGCTTAGCTCTAGGCTTTCTTCAGCCTAGAGCCTCTTATCTCTCAGAAGACTTCATAATTTTGCAAATCAACTTTCACACCTCTTGCTGAATTTAGAAATACTGTAGCAAAAAATCTGCAATTCCTTAGCCACGAAGAATTTTTTCTTTTGATTGATTTCAATCTTGATTAAGCTGTCAGAATCAAAAAATCCCAGATTCAACCTTTTTGATACTGTGGGACAGGTAGATTAAGCTCTTGGATGAAAACATAGATACCCTGAACATGCAAAAAAGGGTTAGATTTCAGTATTGCATATTAAGTTTCATGGGAACGTAGCAGTTTGGACATGAATGATATGCTGAAGAATTAGAAGAGCTGTTGAAGCATGAGGTGCATGTGTCATGGTCATTTTGAAGTCTGTTGAAAAGAAAAGAGTTTCATTTGCCATTTAGTAATATATGCATATAAAACATACACATCCAGTGTACTTTTTTGAAAGCAATAATGTTTACCTATTCACAACCAATTTTTTTTCTTTATTAAAGTGCAAGTACCAGAGATTTGTATTTTTCCTTTTGATTTTTAGCATTTTCTGATACAACAGTATCACATTTTTCTCTTGAAGTTTCAGGAAGAATCTTTGGTGGATGACTCGCTGCTTCAAGATGATGATGAAGAGGAAGAGGAGAATGAATCTCGTTCATGGAGAAGATGATTCAACTGATCAATGACAGTGCTAGAACTGCACCTGTGTTGCATTAGTATTACCTAATGTACTTCTGCATCTTTGTATTAAAAGGGGTTTTGTGATGAAGTTGGATTCAGATATAGATTTAAAAGCAGCTGGTCGGTTATACATTTTGAGAGATTGATGTTTGAGTTACATTTCAGTAAATGATTGCTAAAGACATCATACTAGGAACATATGCAATGTTTTTATTACATAGTTCTACAGAAAGTTACAGAATTCTTTGGGTTCTTTGTAATTTACTGAATTGGTCAAACACAAATGACCAAAAGTTGTTATAACATAGATAATTTTTGTTCTATTCCAGATACGGAATGAAAATTTGCATTTAAAATCTTTGTGAATGTTTTCAGAAATGAATAGATAACAGTACTAAACCGAAGTCTCTAAAGTTATGTATTCATAATATTGCATAGTAGTATGCTTAGGCTTTACTATGTACTAGCCTTTTGTTGGATTTGTGTACGTATTTTACCTATGGGTTTTAATGATAAAGTGTATGACTGCTTTGCATATAAGTCCTTATGACTTTAAGATGTTAAAAAATAAAGAAATGGAATGGTCTTAAAAAAAAAAAAAAGAAAAAAGAAAAAAAAAAAGCAAAAACCAAAAAAGCTAAGGAAATGGTCCTTCATGATGAAAAAAAAAAAAAAAAAAAAAAAAANAAAAAAAAAAAAAAGAAAAAAGAGAAAAGACCATTCCAAATGGCAACCCCCACCCCCATGTTCACAAAAGGAGCCTGAATCACTATTGCCTACACTAAAATAATACTGAATATATGAAACCAATCTCAATCGTGTTTTATCTATATTAAAACATGGTGTACTCTGCATAAAAA
The DNA here is from genome assembly GCA_013397975.1 of Machaerirhynchus nigripectus. NCBI lineage: Eukaryota > Metazoa > Chordata > Aves > Passeriformes > Dicruridae > Machaerirhynchus > Machaerirhynchus nigripectus. Next base: position 787,452 of record VZRQ01011078.1, read on the forward strand.
CTTTTGAATGTTCTGAATTTAAAGTGATGCGAGTCAAATGGTAAATAGAATAATACTCCAACAATAAGGAATTTTTTTATATCTCTGGACTGTGCAACTCTAGAAGAAAATCTGATCCACAAAAATAACATGCAGTACTGAAATATAATTTAGAAAAATATGTGAGGATAATTGGAATATTTGGTAGATAATACTCTAAAAATCTGAGTACACAACTAATGCATCTTTTCTATTCCTATGTTTGTATGATTACATTTTTCATTTCAAAAGTAACACTTTGAAAATCCTAAGTTCACACTATAGCACATACTCACCATTCAAAAATATGTGAAATGTTAGTATACTCCACAGAAAACCTTCATTGGCTCTTTCTAACAGGTCATTCTGATATGCAAGGTCGAAGTTTCTCTGCTTCTTAGGAAGGGGAATTCCCCACTCTTTGCAGTAAATGACCTCTTACAAAGACTTGTTTTTATTTCCATTTAGTGGCATTTTGCTGGACTGTTTTAAAATGAAAACCCATTTATTAGATATTAAAGTCTTGGGTTTTATTTTTTTCTGAAGGGAATGGGTGGGGTGTTGTGATTAGTATTTTCTTTCCCCCTCATTAATTCACTGATGAGTTAATCATAAAACCACTGTCTTATTTATCAAATAGATGGAGATGAGCCTGTACTGCCGCTCACTTCAGAGTTGGACTTTATGATCTCGGTGGGTTCCTACCAACTTAGAATATTCCATGATTCTGTGACAGTACTTCAGTTAACAGGGTGTTTTCTTTAGTCCATGTTTCTGTCTTTTGCTGGGAAGAGGGGGAGAGCTGGTACAAGTCATGTCCCTGTCTTTTTTTTTTCAATTCCAAAGTAGGAATGGAGGAAAGTAGAAGTAGTAGCATTCCAGAGAGAAGAGCTCCAGCTGTAGAATTTTTGTGCTTTTCAATTACTTGAAGGGATTTTAAGAACTGGATCCTGTTTTGGGGTTTTTTTTTGTTGAGCTTTTTGTTTGATTTGGTTTGGATTTCCCCTCTGTCCTGATGTGTATGCATACCTTGTTGCAAAAAACATGCACTTAAATTTTTGTATAGTCCTAGTTTCACATTGAAATGTCACAATTGACTGCCATGCTTGTTACACTAAGTTCTAAATTTTGCCATAAGGAATTGTATTTGGGAAATTGATTTCCTTTTACACTGAATTTCAGGCAAAATAAAATATTTTAAGAACCTTTTTATCCAGTGCTCTGAATGAGCTGTTCTAATTTACTGAATTAAGTACAAGCTTTCCTACTTTTCTTTTCTAATTAATGTAGTACATTTGAAGGATGCCAACAGTCCAGGAGGTGGAAATCTTTTGTGTGTTGTCTTACAGAACAGGTACAGCACAGGAAAACACTGTCCATGCTCCATAAAGTGTTTGTGTAGCATGCTTTGCTGCTCGAACCTGCCTTTTCACTGCAGTCACTCAACACAAGCTAATGACAACTATAAGTGTGGTTTTTATATGGATGCTTCTTACAAATCATCTGAAATTGCTGTATCATACAATTTTAAAACTTGTGTTCCAAGTTTGCCTGCTTGTTTTGAATTCAGCCTGGTAATGCATCTATCCAAGATTCACTTCATTGAAAATTTGCACCCTGATCCACTGGGTAAGGGGATGAAACCTTTTAAAATTCTTTTTATCACCTTCCTTTTGCAAACTTCCTTCTGGTGTGTATTTTATTCCCTGCTGTTACCTTGTGACATTCTGAATGGTTGAAAAACACCTGGATCAGAGTGACTTGGTTTATTCTCACTTTAAAACCAACCCCCAATGTTTGTTTCAGTCAAAACTAATCTGTAGTTGTATGTTATTCAGCATAAGAAAACTGTCCCAGTTGCAGTCTGAATGGATTCTGTACAAATTTCTGTCATTATCAAATTATTTTCTTCATTTGATTTCTTGTGGCGTCCTCTGTTTTCCTTTTCTAGCTCTGCTCTCCTCTCAATCTTTTTGCTGCTACCTTAGCCAGCGCTTGTCACTTCAGTTCAGTCAGATCCTTATTAACATAGCTTTCAGTGAAATCTGTTGTCACCTGGAGCAGCATCCTTCCTTGTTTAAATCAACAAACCAAACATCCTGCTGGCTTGGTTTTCCTGAAGACAGCTTTTCAAAATTTCCATGGAATAAAAGGTAAACATTTATGAAGGTATTTTATTTTCCACTTGGATGCTAAAGGGCTTGAGTAAGATGTGAGCTGACATGCAGTTTAATGGCAATATTGTTTAAACCATATTTGGTTGAACTGCAAAAATTGGAAGTACTGGGAGTCAGTAATTCAGACTATATTACAATCTCTGCAAAACAGTAAATTACAAGAATATCTCTTTGAAGCAGCACTTAGGGCCAGTACTATTTATATTTTTCCCTCTTAAGACCAGTCATACACTACAGTTGTACAAATACACAAAGTAATACAAAGGGGCAGAGACCTTCAATGAAACACCTCATTTACTCTAATTCAACATTGATTTTTTTTATCTTGCAATTAATGAAGATATAGTGAGATTCAATCCTGCATCACTTATCTTTTATTGCAACTTGGACAGTAAGTTACAATTAAAAAATTAAGGTTAGAGCAACTGGAACAAATAAGATGAATTTGAGGAGTTTCTGGGAAAACAACTGAAAATCAAAACAATTTGATTGTTCGTCATATTGTTCCGAGTGGAGCTGTATCTTACTGTATTGATGTTACAGCACTTGGTTACTTTCAGATGAACTTGTTAAGTCAGACCTAGTAAAAGTTCTTGATCAAGATTAAAGAAAAGAGCTTCATCTTTCTCAAATGGGCCAATATAGTTGCAAACTTATCCTTGGGGAAGATGAACCCGTAGTTTTTGTCGACTCAGTGTAAAGAGATCAATGTAGACCCTCATAAACCCACTAGTGTGCTTGTTACACAGGTACCTAAATACTGTAGTTACATAATTTTTTTTTAAATTTAAATATGCCTCTGCATATTTTATTCTGAACCATGTTTTAACTCTGAGGACATCAAAAATACTTGCAACAAAAATAAGACTTTGGTGATTTTAATCTTTATTCTCTTGAGATCTAATGGGAACTCTATAAAGAGAAGGATTTCAAGAACACACCACCTATACCACCCATAACCATCTATTTTTCCTAATAGATAATTATTTGTAAAATCCTACGTGCTAATGCTAAAACTTACCTGGATGATTGTACTTTGTTCTTGGTCCATGTGAGTGAAGATTAACTTTTTCTTCTTCTTCTTGCAGTAAACTGTAATCCTGAGACCAGTTGATGTCTTTGAAAATCATCTCATCTGAGGCAGTGGTATATTGTACTAATTTTGATGTTACAGTTGTAATTCTTGAATTCTAAGATCCTTCCTGCTTTGTTAGCAGAACAGACTAATCAGTTTCTCATCTCTCTACCAAAAAATCAGTTTCTCACCTCTCTACCAAAGACTGGAATACCATATTTAGCAAATTTGTCTGGTCTAGCTGATGAACTGGCTTTTAGTATTTTGCTGTCAGCAAATGGAAGAATAAAGTTTGAGATGTGTACTCTTCAAAATTCATTTTTCTGAAAAACATCTGCAGTAGACCTGTTTGTTTCATTTTGACTTCTTGGATACAGAGAGGGTAGAATTGTCTTTTTTATTCTTTTACACTTTTATTTTTTTGTGTTGCAGATGCACATACATTTTTTGATGGTAATTTGATTGGTAAAAATTTTCTTTAAAAAATGAGATCTTTTTCTATCATCTACCATACACTCTTATTTTCAAAGATAGGGGAGAAAAGTAAATGTGTTACAGTTCCTCCTGACAAGCTGTGAAGATTATTTGAAATCAGAAATGTTTACAGGCTCCAAAATTTCAACAGTGCAGATGTTTATTTCCCAGTTGCTGAAGAATTATTTCTGTTTTTTAAAGCTAGTGTTCTTTTAAATGCAAAAGGAGAAGAAACACTAGCTTCTCAAAAATGTTTTTGTGATGGTCTGCAGCCAGACAGGATATTTCCCAGCTGTAAGGCATATGAACTCTTCTCTCTAACCAATAATTTGCTGTCTAGGGAAATGAGAAAAGTTTCTTAGGTTTTAAAGGTTATAAATTATCTTGCACAAAATTTTGTGCAATAAAGATGTTTGATCTAAAGAGAAAACAAAAGCTTCACAAAAATGTATGTTGATGTATGCATGTAAAAATCTTTATTCTTTTCTAAAATCATGTGCATGTTGCTAATGCATGTATGGTGTAGCTGAGATCTCCTGAAGCACAGAAATGCCTTTAGGGTAAAACCCCTCATTTTTATAGAGCTTCCCCGTTCTGCAAGCTCTGCTGCATAAAAGCCAAGAGAAATGTCCTTTCCATTAAAGTACCTTGTTTTAACTTGAAGAAATGTTCGTCCTCCCACTTGCAAACTGCCCTTTCTCTCCTTAAAAAAAAACCCCACTTCTGATTTCATGTGCTGTTTTTCTTTTTCTCCTTGAGAGAAAGCCTTAAACTTCCTCTTTCGGCTGCTAGAGGGCACTATGGCTACACAAGTGAAACACAAAAGCTGGAAAGTGCTCCCATTCTAACACTTCTGTGATATTTTTCCTGTTTCAGTTCTCATGCTAATATTTGCATTTCTTGCAAAAACCTGTATACATCTCTACTATGTCAGCAGAAATTCTATTTGTGTGAACTGAAACAAAGTATCTCTCTTTGGATTTAGGTACCAATGATAAAACATGACTCCAGGTGTTTAAATCTGAATAAAACAGAAGAATGTTTCTGTGTTACAAGAGGCATGTATCCATCGCCTTTTCTGCTCTGGGAGTTGAATTAGGTTTGATAGATTACACTTGAACTTATAGAAAACTTTGGGTAGTTACATCCTGTTTGTCAAAGCTTTTCATAAAAATTAATCTTTTAAACATGTTTTTGCTCTGAAATAGGGAAATATAAAACTTATTACTGGAAAGTGGAGGGGGACAGAAATGGCGCACAACATTGGGTTTTCATACAAACTACAAAAGAAATCACCAGACTAAGAGTTTGAATAAATTTCACCACTGTAGCCAGTCATATTTGCTTTATGGTAGACTCATCTTAAATACATCAAATAATTACTACTATAGCACCACCAACTGGTGCACTGTAATTACAGAAAACAATTTTTCAGCTATGATGTGGAATACTTGCTCCTCCTTGTGCCCCCACTATACTTTGTCTTACTGTCTTACCTGGGTGCACCAGGAAGCTGCTGGTAGCCCATGCATTGGAACACTGAGTGTGCAATGGAGCACTGGGAACTCTGAGAGTGCAATGCCCATGCACACAAATCATACGTAGGCCAACACCATGCAGGACACGTATGTGACTCATTCTGTGTTGTTTTCTATTCCCTTTCAGTCATTAGTGCAATGTCAAAAAGCACTGAGGCACCACAGATTTCATTACACTGTTTCTAACTCACAAAATAAGCAATGTGGAGATAGTCATATGTTCTCTTTTTTCTTGAAGGGAGCCGCTCTATCAGCACCTATGGATAAACATCACAAAATGCTGCAAGACTTCCAAGAAGTCAGTATCTTTGAATTCACCTACAGATGGAAACCTTACTTACCAGAAGTGACTGTGAGAAGAGGAATTCTGGTTATAAAAATTATTTGATTTTATTTATCATTATTATTTCTTTGTATTCACATCTGATAGTTTATTAAAAATTAACCCACTGCTGCTCTCAGAGAGGTATTAGGTAATGTTTAAAATGATACATCCCCCATGTGTTGTTTCTACCAGTTTAATAGGAAATCAAAAAGTATTTTGATACAATTTTTAATTATATTTTTCGATCTACCTTCTCTGTGCTATTACTTAACCTCAGAAAACAGAGAGAGTGTTTGAATAGTATTTATTTATTTGCATAGCTCTGCAATCAAACTTTTTCATTGGTGCAGTTTTCAAAACTCCCCTATTGGTTGTACCATCCTTCACATATTAAGCAAAACACCAGTTGTGTAAGGTTAAATAGAATTAGAAATTTTATCAAGAACACAAAAATAGAAATATCCAGTAAGCAAGTGAGCAGGTTTAGAAAACTTTCCTGCAGCATAAAATTTTGTATAGATATTAAGAAAGGTGGACTTTCTGTACCTGAGTACTTGAAATGATGACCATCTTTCAAACAAGTTCTTACACTGAAGGCAAATGTTACCTGCTCATAATTGAAAACTTTGCTTCCTTGCATTATTCTAGTAATGAAATGTGCCTGGATATGGAATCATAACTGCTTATGTACTTGAACATATTTTAAATGGGTTAATTTTTCTATAGAGAGAATAAAAATCTGATTTTGCTGCTATATCCAAGAATACATATTCAGTATCTGCGGGGTAATCTGTCTACTTTTAAAATACTAAGTCAATAATTGCTGAATATTTGTTTCCAATATTCAAAAATTTGGACTCTGGTGGTCCTACAAGCTACTTCTGTTGGATTTTTTCTTTGGGTTTTTGGTTTTTTTGTTTGTTTTGGGTTTTTTTGTTGTTTTGTTTTCGGTTTTGTTTGTTGTTTTTTTTGTTGGTTTTGTTAGGGGTTTTGTTTGTTTATTTGTTCATTTTTTGTTGTTGTTTGGTTTGGTTTCAGGTTTGGGGGTTTTTGGGGGGATGGGGGCGTTGTGGTTTTGTTTGTTTTTTTTCCAGTGGTAAAATTCCATCAGTTACTTTGCAAAACTACCTTTTCGTGTTTAGTATTTGAAATCTTTGTTCCCAGAAGCAACATCCTGTGTATTGTGTATTTAGATGTATTAATGTAATGTAGCCAAATTTATCTGTGAGAGTATTCTGTTACTGAAAAATTGAGATTAAAGAGCAAAAACCAAGAGCTGTAGCCTTTATGGTGGAAGAAACAAAGTGCAGGTCAGCAGACTTACTGCCTGGCCTGAATTACAAAATAAGTTTTCTATTAGAAGTTATGTAAGGCTATGACAACAGAATAATATAGAGCACTTTTTGCTGTCAATATATAGTGAAAAATTAAGGACTGTAAGTCATATTAGACTATGTTACATTTCAATAGGTTAGTTCTCTCTGTATTTGCAGTTTTGTATTGGTGAATTCCCACAAGATTATTTGCATGTCTTCACTAAATATGTTCTAATAACTTTAATATTAAAATAATTTAAAATATATTTATTTCTTCAGTTTCTGTGTTGAACTGTCTCCAAATATCCTTTCAAGTGAATTTAAAGTAAGTACTATTTCTTTTCCGTCCTTGTTTTCTGTAACCCTTTCTCTACTAAAAATACTGAGGTCTTTGCTCTTCTGGTTCTTCTCTGCAAATCTACTATGTATTGCATTTTTTGAAGACAGTTTACCAGGAAAACACAGAAGAAATAGAGAATAAGTTATAGAAATCAGAATTTGAAATAAATAAAAGATTTACCAGGGGCATTCAGTACACTACCATTTTTAAGATGGCAGTATCTCACGCTACAATACTATCTGTAGATAAGCTTTTGTTAAACTTTTAAAGTAATTTGAGTAGGTAATTACTAGTGTGTTAGTACTCTAAGGCAAGATTGATGGCACCTTGATTGGCTGTAGCAGTTACTAAAGTTCACATTTTATGACCTCCTTAAAAATATTAATTTAGAAGCTTATGAATTACTCTCTGGAGTCACCCTGAATTAACAAATACTGAGCTAATTTTTAGCGTTTGAATCTTTCTGTGAAATAATTTCTGCCCACTGTTGAACTTTATAGTGTTTTTCAAGAATTCATTTCTGGATAAAGCAGTATTAACTCTTTGATGGCCAGGACTAAGTTGTGAAAAATGTTCTCATAAATAGTCTTGTTCCATGCCAGCATCAGAGAGGACTCTGGCTGGTCACTCCTGCCCATCCTCTGTGCTTGACACAGCAGGTATTTGAGTGATAATATAGTAACTGAGGAACAGGGCTATGCTTTAAAAATGGGATAGTACAAATGAACTACCTTCCTAATCGACTTTACTAGATGACTGAAAAGATGTTACTGGTGGGGGAGGCAGGAGTGAGGAGGTGAAGAGATCAGTAGACCTCCTCATCCCATGATTGTTTCAAGCCATGCCACATTCACTGGAAAAACCCACACCACTGTGCTGTTCTTGGTTATGTATGTTTGGCTTCAACTCTTGGTTTGTCTCTTCTCTTCCTCTGATTTACAGGAGCCAGGACAAAACATTTAATAAAACCTTTAGTGTGCAGAATGTGGAAGCTGAAATGTTTCCACAGAAGATCAGAAGAGCAGTTGAGAACAGAAGCCTTGCACTTGCATAGGACTCATCACACACCCAGGACATGCTGTGGTTCATCTGTGACCGACTAAATTGAAAGCTGCATGGCCCTGCATTTGAGCTGACTCTCTGGACCCGTTTGCATTCTTAATAACCTTACAAACAGGGACTTTGCTGTAGGAGCTCTGACTCCTTTTGGCATATCCCTCAGTGGTTCTGGTGAGGGGAAGGCAGTCTCCAATCAGTCAAGGATCACCTCCAAAAGCAGTGTGAGAAGCTGTGAAAGATTTTTGTCAGACCTTTAGGATCTTCATTTAGCTTATTGTGAGTGTGGTAGCATTGTGTCAAAGGCTGTGTGACTCATGCTAGTGCAGTGCTAATGCAGCAGCAGCAGGGTTTCCTCCTCTACTCACCATTGTGCAGCAGAGCCATGGTGCTTGCACTTGCACTTCCCTAGGAAAACTCAGCTTTGCCAGATGGGTGAAGCAGCCCTGAGGCTAGGCTGGAGCAAGAAGAGATCATTTGCTTTAATGGATCTGTGTAGACAAGCTAAACCGTTGGCAGGGAACAAAGGCAATTCTGACACCATTTAGGGACCTTAGTCAGGGAACCAGCAGGTGGGAAGGAAAGAGTAAATGTAGGGATGTATCACTGTAGGACTTGAAATTAGGTTAGATGGTAGAAAGGCTGGCTTTGTTTAATTTTGTTGGGTGTTGGTGAAATAAACTACCAATATTAAAATTCTAGGAGGAGGTGCTGAGGTAGATGGAAGCTGAGGTTTCAAGTTCTTGGCCAAACAGCTGTTTATGTGCAGGTTTCCTTACCTGCAATCTACCCTTTCTCTGCCACACCTGTGGGTAGCCTAGTTTGTTGCAGACAAGACTTGCTGTAAAAGATTTGGGAAATATCGCTAAATCCAGAGAATAGGGCCAGGAAATACTGATTGTCTGCCTAGTACTTTCACAGAGCCTTCTATCTGGAACTTTGAATTATCATCATACCTAGAAGTTTAGAGAAGCCTCACTTTAGTGATTACTTCTGCATGGCTTAGTGATTGCAGAATTTAGTATTCCTTGTTATGAGTCCCTGTGGAGTATGTTGTGTCAACAGTCAGGGTTTTTTTGAAAGACTGCTTTTCCAGTCCATGGGTGTTTGTGTTTTCAAACCTGTTCATCCACATAAGGTAGGATAACATCAACAACAAGTAACGGAGCTCTCCTGTTTTCTAAGCTGTTTAACTTGTTGCCTGAGTGAACAAATTAGGAACCAGTTACATGAGCAACTTAATGAGCAGATCAAAGTATCAGGTGGGAGACTGCATGATGCTGAGTTATTGTCATGATACAGGACAAGGGAATCCTCTTTCGTTATCATAGCTGCAGAATATGATGAAACGTACTGGTCTAAACTCTTATGGTTACATTAACAAGAGCTTGTGTCAATTAAACCTTTGGAAGTAGACATTTTTGCAAAGAATTGCAGTACCTAACTCCTTTCAGATATCTCTCCAGCTGCACAAAGAATCAATGATCTTGTCATGACCTTCTTTCTCTGAACTGACTTGGAACTGTTCTGAACTTTTAAAGTGTTAGGAGCCATCCCTAGTACTGTCTTATCTGAGAGAGGTTGTGTATGCTTTGATGACTGCTTTCTAAAATCAGATAATCAAAACAATGCAAAATTAAAATATTTATGTGAAAGGAAAGGTAGATTGTAATCTTGAGTCTTTATTGGAGTCCAAAAATCACAATCAAAAGTAATTATCTACTTTTATCTCCATGGGTCCATATGCAAATCTCTAAAATATCCCCAAATACCATGTATACTGTTACTTGCAAAAACACACATTGGCTTTTGAAGAAGTCAGCATTTTGTTTGTTGTCCTCCAAATGTCTGAAAAAGAATGAATAATCTTCTCTAACCACTCTGCTTAGTATTGTGCAGTGGTTATGGGAACAATGTATTAGGAACACTGTATGAATTTTGAATGGTATTTTGGACTGATGCAGGTATCCTAAGCCCTTCTGAATTTTTCTTCTACCCCAACAACCAAATGAATGGTGAGAAAAGCCCATGAGTGTTCTTGAAACACCAACTTCTGCCTGTAGCAACTTGCCTGAAGATCTTTCAAGGTGGTAGACTGTGATGGCTTCCATATACCCTCATGTCATGCAGTAATGCTGTGGTTTAGTCTGCTGCCTATCCTGCGCTATCACATTTCGGCGTGTTTTCATAGCTTTTGCTTTTAGTAGAACTCACTAGAGACGGGTTATTTCAGTGTCTTGTTCCCTCTTGGAATGTTGGTACTCAGCCTCCTGGTCTACATAAATACTAGTAAATTAAACATGGCTGGGACCGTTCTCTGACGCTGAGGCCAATTGGCACGGAACAACTCTCACACACACTATTAGGCTTCAAAACAGGACAACCATATCCACATTCTCTCATGGAAATAGTCTGATTTGGGATAGTTGATCTGGGTCTCTGAGGTGCTGTGGCCTAACAGTGTAATATTTGTGGAACCCACAATAGGGTTCCAGTGCCTATGATGTATGCTGGACCTGTTTGCTTCACTAATTCAGATGTGTCTGAGTTGCCAAGCTTTGTTCAACAACAGGTAATATGATTTGTTTCCACTGGCAGATGAAGGGGCCTTAAGGAAAATCTGTTCTTTTCCAAAGCAGTGACAATTGTCAACAGTGTTCTGCAAGGAATCCATCCTCTCCAGAGATGACTGTCACTAACTGAAAGAGGGAATGGGTGCTAAAAATAAAAAAGTCCTAGTACTTTAGCTAATGGACAAATAAATGGCAATTAACAATTAAAATTTTGTAGCCCATAGTAAGTGTTGGATTTAATGACAAGTGTAAAATACATGGCAGTCTTGTGAGATACAGTGTTAGAAGAAACCTTATTAAAGAAAATGAATAGTAATCTTCCAAGTTGAAATTCACATAGGCGATTTTATTCAAACTTTCCTATCATTAGTAAGGTTTGGAGGTTTCTTGAAATATCCCTGAGTATTACCAACAGTCCTGAAAATTAACCAGCAATAATGCAGTGGTGTAGTCGAAGGGGCAAGCTGCAATACTTTTCTGGCACGCCTTCCCCTAGAATTTCAGTTTCCTATAAACCAACAAAGGGGGAGCCCTACACAGATAATTCATCCTTTAGCCCTTCATGTGTAAGTATACTTTTAGCACACTACATCACCTTAAGTGTTATACCTTCTGCAGTAGGCTAGAATTCTCTGACCTGGTGATTCCTGCTGCCAAATTACTTGCAAGTACATTGTGAAAGTACTTTCTGTGTCTATGCATGCATTTCATCAGCCATCCTCCCATCTGTCAAAGTGGATTGAATGATTTAATTGCCTAATCAGCTTTCCAAGTCTCCCATGCACGCACAAAAACATCACAGTGAGTTGTAGAGTTACATGGTGGTGTATAAGCAATTATTAGAGATACCTATTAGAGTTTTCCCAAGTTCCTTATTGTGGTAGACAACAAGCATATTGGATTTAGCTAGATTATAAGCATGGTTATTTACTAGCAGAAGCTGATGTTTTCTCCTCTCTATTTTTACATTTGAGGATAAAATACAATTTATATTCTGGGCATCATCTTGTGGAAGTTCCAAATCACTTCATGAGGCTTTCAGCCTAGGTTATGTCATTTATCCATCAGCACTCAGTCCATTTAATCCAGACCTCTCAGCTGTACAAACCTAGCTCCTGTTGTGAGTGATCGGCCTGCTTGAGTGCTCCCAGCTTCTCCTGTCACATCACATTTGCATAAAAGAGGACGGATAACCAAATTTGAGCACACAAATGAAAATGCTAAGCGCTGAACCTGTCACAGTTGTTGTTCAACTAATTGTGAAAAATTTGATTTGCTGGCTTTTCACTGTTTATCATGTGGACCCCCTTCTCAAATTTGCCTTGGCTTCTGCTTCTATACATGTAGCTTTTAAACTCTCTACACAAGCAGTCCACCCTGGGGATTACTTACCTCTCCTACCAGCTTTTAATGTTGGCTCATCTACTTGACTAAATTAGGCCACCATGGCAAACAAACACATAATTAAAAACCTGGGAAAGACAACTGCAGTTGCACTTCTTAAATTGATTTTGCAGTCTATTACTGGTATATGCCTTTGCATTTTGCCATTTTTATCTTGATCTCCTGTAAACCCTGAAAATATCTTTGCTTTTGATTGTATATAGGAGGAAGATATATTATTTCAAAATGAAAACTAATATTTTCTTTTGAAATGGAAATAGTAAATAAAAACACATTCATTTCTGGCTACTTTGTGGCAGCCTATTACAGAGGTGCTGTATTTATTTGAAATTGGACCCATTTTTGAACTGGCATTGAAAGAGCATGGATGAAGTACTGTTCAAATTACTGTAATATTTCAGAATTCTGGGGTTTGACTTTGCTTTCCAAATGTACCTACAACTGCTATTGTATTTCTAATTCAGAACACTTTACTTATCTGTAAACACTTCTTATGATTTATACCAAGAGATCACCAATTAAAACACTTGAGTATCACGCTGCTTTTTTGTGAGGGGAGAGGAGGTTCAGCCAAACAATTACCTATAAAAATACAGAATCATCTATGAATCCAAATCATCCATCCCTTTGGTATTGCCGTTGGTTGGTTTTACTCTGAATGCCCACAGCTGTCATCATTTAAGAAGGTGGATGATAACATGGGCATAGTGGGTATAAATCTATGAAGACTATTGAAGGCTTCTAAAAACAACCTGATAAGAAAAACTGGTATTTAGATGTATAGCAAAAATCTATATTTTTCTAGGAGTGCTAAAATATCAAAATAATTGTTTTCAAATGAAAAAATTATTCATCAGCAGCTATGGCTGAAATATTCTTGAAAAAAAAACTGAAGTTATTTTTCTTAAAATCCTTATTAATTTCATTTTATTGTGTCTGTGAAGAGGTAGAAGCCCCTAAAGTGACTTTCATGTCAAGTGAAGTTCACTGAAAACAGCTGTAGTAGTAGGACATAATCTCTTTTGTAAACTGATCAATACTTACCTTAAAACTGTAGGATACTTCCAACTGTTTCTCTGGTAATTTTGTACAAAAAAACCCCAAAACAAACAAAAACCAACCAAACAAAAACCCCCCATATTTTCTTTTCATTTATATAATTTGTAGCATAAACTGGCTTACATCCAGGTTATCTGTGGTTAGCTGTCCTTTGTTTTAAATGACTTTTCTCCCTTCAGGACGTTTAGTTCCTTGATATGTTCATCACTGTTACATCACAGCCTTCATTTCTCAAGGCTAAATGGGCTGAACTCTTAAAGGCCTTTGACAAAGCCTGGTGTATTTAACTGCAGCAACATCAGAGTGTAACATTCACATATCTGTATGTTGGAGCACACTGTCCTTCTCCATTAAATTTTGCTTTTTTCCTCATTTTTAACACTAAGTTCTGCTGTCGTTAAAAATGCACCTGGAGAAATAACTTGTGCTGTACTCTGTGCTCCTACATTTGGCTTGTGATCACTAGAATACTATCAGTTTCCTTTTTCTCATCCTTCCTTCACATCATACTACTTTATCTCCTTCCTCATTAGCAGCTTTTCAAAGCTGACCTCCTTTCCTGCCCTCTTTCTCAAGTTTGCCAATGAGTTACACTAAATACATAAATCATATTTGCAAAATAAAATGTTTGGAAAATAGGGATACAGATATTTGGAAGAGACTACTCATTAGCATAGCAAGCCCACAGCATCAAACTGAGAAGCAGCAAAAATTCAAGAAATTAAGTTAATTAATATAAAACTTCATTCTATACTTGAAAAACGGCAGCTATGCTGCCAACAGGTTTGATTCTGAAAATCAATGAAGTAGCAGCTCCTGGTCCAGAACAAAAAGATTGCTTGTGAATTTCCAGAACGTTGTGACATCTTTTAGGTTATTCTGAGTAACCTTCAACAAGATGGTCCAGAGTGAATCTAATATTCCCTCCCAGCTTCTCTCATTTACAAAATACATCCCAGTAGCTGTAATATCCTGAGATATCTTTGTGACCAAAGAGGCAGAAGAAGATTTATCTGCTCAAGAAAATACATCATGTTTTCAAAATACATTTTCTTTGTATAAAGAGAAGAATAAAATTCTGTTACCCTGTTCTTCAACAGCAGGGCTCATGTTTATTGCTAAATGGTTATCTCATTTTACCATGCAATGATTTGATCTGAAAATCCGATAGGTATGTTAAAACTGGTAGAACGGAATTAAGTATTTGGGCTTGTATGCCATATCAGTCTTAGAAAAAACTATGCTTATGGGTAAGATTCTTTTCTCAGATTTTAACCAGAAAACAATACAAAATAATGTCTTGCTTTGTTTCTGACTTAACTTCTTGAAGCATGGAAATTTTATTGTTAAATCCTGGAATTTTCGCATGCAATAAAAAAAATAATCCTCATCCCTTGTGTCTTGGTTTGAAAGACAGGTGTCTACTAAGGAAGGCAGGAGCCTCCCTTAGAATGGAAAATGTAACCCCCTTCCCTCCAAATTATTATAACTTCGAAATTAAGGGGCTTTCAGGCAAAGATATGAGGAATAGGAATAATAGTCCTTTACTAATATATATATATATATATGTGTATGTATAGCAAGGCAAACAAACACCAGTAACTGTGTCAGCACCACCAAACAGGACCAGAGCCCGGTGACACCTCTGGGCCCCGGGCCCTTTCCCGTGGGTGCAGTGCCGCTCACGGCCGGCAGGGGCGCTGGCGGCT
>VZRQ01011078.1:811753-857398 GCA_013397975.1 Machaerirhynchus nigripectus
TTACATAAAGAGATTTTTTAAAGGGTTTTTTTTTTTTATTTTTGAGCGGTTCCAGATCCTAACACAAAAGCATAAGAGGTATCATGCAGTAGATGTATCTGCAGAAAATAGTTTTGCCTAGAAGAGGTGTCTGGATCATAGAATAATAGGATATCCTGAGTAGAAAGGGATCTACAAGGATCACCAAGTCCAGCTCCGAGCCCTTGAAATGACCACCCCAAGAATCACCCATGTGCCTGAAAACATTGTCCGAACACTTCTGGAACTCTTATCAGGTCGGTGCTGTGATCACTTTCCTGCAAAGCTGTTCTAGAACCCAACCACTCTGGGTAAAGAATCTTTTCCTGGTAGCCAACCTAAACTTCCCCTGACATAACTTCAGGCCATTCCCCCGGGACATGTCACTGGTCACCACGGAGAGGAGAGCAGTGCCTGCTCCTCCTCTTCCCCTCACAAGGAAGTTGGAGACTGCAATGAGGTCTCCCCTCAGTCTCATTTTCTCCACCTGAACAGACCAAGTGAAGACCCAGCCACGCCACTGATGGCTTCCCCTCTAGGCCCTTCACCGTGTCTGTAGCCCTCCTTTGGATGCCATTACTAAACGTGATAAGAAATTGTAAAAAATTCTGCAGAAGACCTTTGCTCACAAAGATACTGAATGCTTCAGTCAAGGCTACCCTTGCAATCATACTGTTTACTTCTAAGTGATTTTGTCAGAGGCAAAAACAACTTCATGAAGAGCTTTCAGCACAATACATTAATAGTGAAATTGCTGTCAAGGTATTTTTCTTTCCAATCTTGTTTTCATGGAGGTAAAGAGTGTGTTTTGGATTAATTTAATTTACCATTAAGTTCATCATTAAATTACTTGACCATAAGAGAACAGTTCTATGTGTGGCAGCCAGATCTGTGGTAGCATGGAAACAGTTTGAGTTGCCTGAATTGAATATAATTTAAAAGAGAAAAGGTGTATTAGAGGTCTCTGGAGTGGACAAACAGAATATGGATTTGATTAGAAATAAAATGCAGTCTACTCTGCACATAAGTTATAGGTGATGACACGGTTGATTATCCTCCAGGAAAATTAACACCAGCCATCACCAAGTGAGTTAGGTTTTCTAAAAAAGCAAGTTGACAGTCCTCCTTAACTTTACAATATTTTCCAAGAAATAGGGATTTTAAACTCTTTATGCTTGTGCCATCAAAATAGCTTCATGATCTGTCTTTCAGCCTTCAAGTTTTACCTTGAGACAGAAAATTCTGCCTTGTGTGAGTTCTTACCATATCAAGTAGGATTCATCTGAAGAAGTCAGCTGTACCAAAACAAGAACCTCCCAGGTATTTGATGGAGACACAGGTGCATTTAGGACATAAATTAGGATACAAAATTTCTGGCCTCTCTTAGACCTGTGTGAACCCAGAGCAATTGTAATGAGATGTGTCAGGGATGAGGAAGCAGTGCCATACAGGTAAAGACTCTTCTGGATTGCAGTGCTGGGACAATGGCTTTCTCACTGTGTGTACAACTCCTAAAAATGATAGCTAATAGTTTCAAATACACTTTCTCTTTAAAATGGTGAAATAATTACCTGTGGGTAGTGAATATTAGGAAGTATATGAGCAGCAAATAATTTACTACTGGCATTATCTAATAATGATCTCTAGATGAAATTGCAAGACTGCAGTGTTTTTAGAGCCCATTTGTGACCCATAAAATATGGGTTAAAACCTCACATTCCACCTCTTGCTTTTGCAATTATTACTGCAAATGGTGGAAAAGTACAAAGCAATCACCAGTAGAAGAGATCTTTTAACTGTTATCATTTCTAAAACTATTAAAAAGGATAGAACTTACCCAAAAACTTGATAGTTGATCTCATTATATTCAGCAGTGAGACAGCATAAATGTAACTTGTAGTATTAGCTTAGATAACTTTCCAAATTAATCTTCTTCTAAGCGATAATATAATTTTCCTGTCATAAGACACAATTAGACAGTCTAAGCCTACATTTAGAATGGAAATTAAGACAGTAAAGCAAAGACCAAAACAAGATAAGACTGTCTTCCAGAAACCTATCAGGCCGCTTATGGGGGAAATCAGAGAGTTTCAGCCATGTCATAAAATAAGTTTTTTTCATAAGAAATGTACACGAGCGATGACAATAGTTTTTCTATTAATTACAGTAACAATAACAAAGTTTCCCACATGAAAAATATGGACAAAGCCCCTGAAGGAACAGTTTTAATGTGGAGTTTGTCAAATTCATGACAGAGACAATGTGTTCTACCCAGTCATTGTCAGTAACATTGAATTGGAGTCCTAAATTTTTGTTATGAAAGTAAAACCTACAGTCAGGGGATATTATGCAAGGGAAACCTAATCACTAGCAGTGCCTCCTACAAGGGATATTCATGCTCTTGGAAATATCACACAATGTAGAATCCAAAGAACGTAGCTTGGGACTCAAGATACAATCAAGACAAAATTTAGGAGCTCAGCTCTTGTGCCCTACTTCTGAGGCTAGTTTTCATTTTATTAGATCGGATTCAACAAGCTACATCTCAGGTCCAAAGGTAACTTTATATACAGAATAGGCTGCAAGCAAAGCATGAGAGAGATGTCTGGAACGTTGAAGAGGATGTGTAAATATACAAGTGAAAGGCTTTAACCTAAGAGGCATATTGACTTCAACCAGTAATAACCTTATAAACTCTGATGACTGGAAGCGAAAAGTTATTTCCAAACTATATGTGTAAAAAACGAAACCAAATCCAGTTGAAACCAAAACAAATCCCTGTACTCCCACCCCCAGAGGAGTGAAAAGAAATGAGCTGACTTATGGCAGATGTCTGCCCCTTCATGGAATCTGCGTTCCTCTCCCCTCACCGTGCTGCATCCCAGTCACTGAATGGCACTGTGTTAAAGGAGATCCACAGGCACACCACAAGTGCGCGCTTGCGAAGCCCCATGATCCAAAATGGCTACATGCCAATGTCAACTTGCCCTGACTCCACAGAAAAACACTGACCTATTGATGTAAGAAAAAGTTTCCCATGGAAACTTTTCCATGCAGTTTCCACCTCTTGAGATGAAAAGTAGTTAGAAGTAACTGGCTACGAAGCACAGTGACTTTTCAAATGGGTTCATGCTTCTGTCTTTTCTAAGACCTTCCCTAGTACTCAGTCTAGGTTTTAATACAGAGACCTGTGTTTTGAAAGGGTATTCACATCAACCCCTTGGTTTCCACATTCCCACCATAGCTGATCTCTCACAGGAAATTCTGGAAGAGGTGTTACTGGGAGGTACTGAAACAGTAGAAACATTGAAATGACTTCTTGGAAGTAACTGTAAGTCGTACTCACCTCTCTGGGAGCGTATTTTATGATAGAATCCCAAGCTACTCAGGTAGAAGGAGCCAGGCAGACTCAGCAGGGACCTACATAATCTGTGTAGTGGTGGCTTCTGCAGAAGAGTCTTGTGCCAACCCGTGGTAGAAACCATCTCCTCCAGACGCTGAAGAAAACACGACTTTGGCACACAGCCGCTGTTTTGCTGGTGACATGTATAGGGACATGTACAAGCCAAGTTACACACTATGAATTGGGATTTTTTTTTTCTGGAAAGGCACCTGACCCAGTCTATTAACGAAAGAGCCCAGTTCTAATTGAGACATCTGTGAGTTTTCTACAATTTCTCGTTTGATCATTATTGCTGCATCCTTTCTTGGACCTCTTTGTTTGAGCCATAGCTCAAAGGAAAAGCACTTCTGTTGTACAACTCAGTGTAAGCAAGTTTGACAGAGTAGCACCCATCTGTGGCACTAGGTATCAGAAACAGTGGATACAGTGTCTTCAACAAGGAATTTTGCAAGGCAAGGAGGAGGGAAGCAGAAAGGAGAAGGAAGGAACTGGGATCCCACAGTTTTCTCTGAACCATTGATGAATTATGAGCAGCAATCTCAGGCATGTCACCTGCAGCATCACCCATGCTTTACAAAGATCCATGTTGGGGTAGACCCGGCCAAAACACATTATGATAGATGCTGTCTCTAGTGTTATCGATTACTCCATTACTCTTAGAAAACATATGAGGATTGGTAGTACCTAATTTAACTCCATCAAAAGAGAGTCAGATGAGGTCAGATATCCCTTGTCTCTGACACCGTTGTGATGACTGCAATGAAAACACAATTTCACTGTCCGTTCACCATAGTCCTTGACTGCTGATCCTCAAAAGACAATTTCTGGTGCCTCATGCTTTAAAAATTACTTCCTAGTGGCAATTTGCTAGCATTTTTGAATTTTCCTATCCATAGGTTCAGTAAGATAGGAAAAACTCCTAATTAAGCTTTGTGAATAAAATATAAACATTTAAAAGCAACACAGCCCAAGCACTGCTGAAACCTGAAACAGTGCAACACAAGAGAAAGCTGATGCTCTCTCTTTGCAAGTGGAAGTGCCACTTGACTAAACATGTTTCCATGGAGGAGAGAGGGAGGGAGGAACTGACCCTGACATGGATAACAGGGGCTTAATAGTCACCTCTCCCACCCTCATCTCCTGCAATGCTTTTTTGTCTTTCCCTGTCCAGTCTGGCTCTCACAGGAAGAATGCATTCTAGGATCTCCCTAACAGTTTCAACAACTTCCACAGCTATCAGGCACAAATTCCCACAGATGCCGTTTATCTCCACACTCACTTCGGGGAAGGGAAATGGGGAAAATCCTTTCTCCCAAAATGATTCTATCTTACCCATCTAAGTGAGAGGACGTTGGAAGGTTGCATCATCTCTTCCACCTCTCTGACAGAAAGGCATCCCCTAGAGACGTTAAGTGCTACAGCTTGAGATGGGAGAGAGAAAATACTATCTAGAAACCTGCATCCATAGATAAGGTTCTTTTGCTCTTTTTTTTTTTTAAATTTTTTTTTTTTTTAATACTTTGGGGCAAAAAAAGTCTGAAAATATTGAAATATCTAGTTAATTTCCAAAATTCTTCATTTATTACAATCTTGTTGCTGCTTTTCAAACAGCTGGAACTCTCAGCCTTTCAGATCAACAAACATAATTATTTTCTTTGAAATGAAATACTAAAATTCATCTGGTTTCCCAAGGATATGAAACTCACATGACTGTGCTCTGTGATCATTTGTGTATGTACACATTGTCAGGCATGTATGCATTCGTATCTGCACTCTTCATGATAATAGTTACCTGATATGTTACCCGATTTTAAAGCTAATTGATAAGTTGCTACATTTTTACAAGTGTTGTAGAGTGAAGTGGTTATAGAAATCGGCAGGTGTTCTATTCCTTCCCCAGAGGAGTGAAAGGCTGCAATGCAAGTACTGACACTATAGGCAATTCACACAGGAACTGAGCCTGAAGATGTAAATACTTAACAAATGAAATATCAGCTACTCTGCTGGTGGAAAATCTAGCAGGTTTTGGAACTACCAGAGAACCAACTGATAACTTCTTTGAGAAATGAGTCTCTGCTATAAGGTATCTTGAGACCATTTTGTCTTTTCTGAGCATGGCCACCTTTCCTATGCAGAACCCTGAATGGCACTTGGGTGTGTCTTCTTTTTAGAGTAAGTAACACATCCTTTAACACAGGGCAAAAAAAATCCCATTAGCAATGATGAAGCGCTCACTCCTTCCATATTCCTCTAAGACCCTGTCCTTTATTCCAGTTCAGTTCTCAGATGAACTTCTCTCAGAGTGGGATTGTTAATTTGCTGAATGGTAGCATCAAGGAATAGTAGTTCCTGGTGGACTTCTAGGTTGGAGCTCTGTCTCCTACTTCAGTTTCCCCTTTATCTCTAGCATTTGTTTAAATGTGCTTGCTCGATAGCGATATTTCCACAGTGTGTGTTTGCATGGACACCACAACATTGACTGTATTTTCCTGTGGCCACACCTCATCAGAAAGCAGAGGATGCTTTAGACCAGGGAGTCCTTGAAAGCAGAAAGGAGATTTATGGTACTGAAATAAATAGTTTATTTGGGGGATGAGGGACAGTCTTGACCACAGATCTCTGTCTGAAATGTTTCAACACACTGTCTAGAGAGAGAAATTTTCTTCCCTTGCATTTCTGACATTTCTGTGAATCCCTTTACTTCACATGCTGTTCTCACCTTCCAACAGCTGACCTTTTGTCTTCCCATTCACCTCCCTATTCAACAAGTCTCTCTCCCTTCCTTTTGCCATCAGGGGATGTACTGCCACTTGGCAGACTGCTTGACATCAAAGCTGTGCGTGTGACTTAGGGAGGTCTGATTTCTGGCTCCATTAGGTCAGCACAGACACATTCAATATTCTTCAGATACCAAGCTGGCTCACTCTTCTGCATGGAGCTGGCAAAGAAATGTTCCCTCCCTCTTCTCTTCATTTTATGTGCACATTAAAAGTATCCATGACCAAATCAAAAATTGTGCAGCTGTTTCAATAGCTGCAAAACTGCTTAGAACAGAGAGCCCAGAGTATAGAGAAAGAGACCTTTGTGAATTGAACACTCTCTGAACTAACTTGTTTGTGAAAACCCATGTATAATTAAAGCCTCTCTTGTTAGAGAATGGAGCCATACTTAAATACACACAATGTATATCTTTATTTCCAGCTCAAATTTTTTTATGGGACATTTTCCAGCAATGCGTATTATGTGGCTTTGGCAACTGCAGTGCATCATCATCATCATCATTCAAACAGTGGAGCTCCCTGCTTCATTATGAGCATCTTTCCCCTAAAATACTTTTTGATGGACTGCAGTATAGGCAGTCTAGACCTGAACTGCATAATAAATGGATGCTATGATTCCTCTAATGGCAAGGTCCTTTCTCCCACTGCAAATGGAGATGTAATTCAGATGCACACTATCTCACCCTTTGCATGCTGAGAGACAAAATAAACAGCAGCATTCATTTGTCTGTTTCCATTTCCCTTACCAAAAAGTCAAGTTCCAAAGAAAATGTTTACCAAAACATTTCCCTGAACAATCTGAATAATATTTTAATGGACCACTTACTTAGTTAGTATCTAATTAAATTTTGCATCATGAAGAGCATAGTCAAGTCACTGTGGTATTGTGAATCAGGTTTCAATAAAAAATACAGAATAAAAGAAATCTGCAAAATAACCACCATTAAACTAATGAGTAAAAATTCAGCAGCTATAATAAAATCCACCAGAGAACAAATAAACTGCAAACAACCGTATTACCAAACAATATTAGTCAGGTTTCATCTTGTTCCCTCATGCATCCCGGCACAGAACAGGAAAAAAAGAAATACTCAGAGGAGAACATTTTGATGGAAGGGCCAAACACACATACACAGGGAGATGCAGTAAACACTAGCAGCTGCATGGCTTAAGGTACAAAATAGTATAACATCTCTTAATTAAAAAATGAATTAATTGTTGTGAGTATGTTTCTCTTGACAGAGCACGTTTTCTCGTCTGCAGAATGCAATCATTAGCACATTTAAAAAATAAACTCAGTTATTTTGACAGTTGCACCTGTAATGCAAGGGCATAATATTAAGGAAGCAAGCAATCAGTCTTCCTCTTTCACTTGAACTTGGGCTTATCACACCCCACCTGGATCCTATAAATATTTTCCTAAAGGTTGCTCAGGTTCTGCACCTCTCCACAACCCAATTCGGCAATAGACATCCATAATACTAAGCTTGAGCTGCTCCACTGAAATCGATCCTCACGTGCCTAAGTGCTTTGCTGTGAAGGGGACTGCTATAAGACCATTGCCCTGTCACTCCATGTAGAGTGATTTCCCTGCTGTGCAGTATAACTCTGTAAATGTAATCTGTTCAGTACTCCAGATAAATACCACCATTGGAACGTTCACCTAGGGCTTATTTGTGACGTGTGTGAATGTTATTTATTAGAAAATTTAAACATTATTGCAGCCAATTAGAAAAGCACTTTTTATTACTTGCAACCTTTGCTGCTGCCAGTGCCCTGCGTCCTCCCCCTTGACACCACCATTATATACTGGCTCACTTAAAAGGCACAGCCAGCAAGTGTGCCCAGCTCTGCAAAGAAATTCTGTCCTGTCACCTGAGCCCCAGGCGTGCTGGTAGGCTGATTTCAGCTGTGCTGCTGGTGCTTAAAATCAAGCAGGCAAGAGCACAAGTATTTGCAGGACCCAAATTTCTACAGATTCATAAATTAGGAGTTTAACCAGCACAAGAAAAGGGTTCCCTCCTCTAGCTGTAGTTCCAAATACAGAACATTTTTCTGAACGAGTAATGTCCTGTACTATATGCTCCCAATTTTTGGGATGCTTTCAAATCCACTTCCTCTTGGCCCACATTTGGGCAAAATCCAAACTACAGATATCATAAACCTCTCCGTGTATATTGGTTTTCTGCAGGTAAAGCAGTACTTGTAGGTAAATCTGCACTTCCTGAAGAATTTCACTTTTATTGCTGTTTACCTGAGCTTTCTTTAAATGTCTGCTCATTGAAAAGGTAGGGGGGGCTGCCAGTTTGTGAATGCACTGTTGCAAAGTCCCATACAGAACTGCAAGAGCAACCCTACAATTTAAATACACAGAACGTATATTTTCTTTTGCATAGATGTCCTTAGCTGTATAAACAAAAAGTGGTTTTACATGGTGGATTTCTGAGAAAACTTTTTAAAATCAAGTCATTTGGATAAATGTTTGACCTAAAGAAGATTATTTTCATCCCATCTTCATGCATATTTGTAGTCTCCTCTGAAAGGTATTGTGATAGCAAAATGCAGACAGCTTTGACTCCAGCTATCAGCCCACAAAATCAAAAGTAATTATGTGGTAAAATTGTGTATATTTGTATCCCAGACTCTACCTGAAGAAGCTGTAGAAACAAGATATTAAAAACAGTCTGCTTAACACAGACACTTAACTTTGCCTGAAACCATAGTATGAGTGGCTTAATCCTACAGCCATGGTGGCTTCGTATCTCAGTAAGGTCAGTGGCAGGGTGGAGATGCTTTCAAAGGATCCCAAAGGAAAGAACCTAAAATTAATCTGAATTTGGACATAATCTGCTGCTTTTTGAGACCTTGCAATACACCCACTGCTTTTCACTGAGGAAAACAGTGCACCTAACTGCTCCAGCAGACTGGGAACTGCTACCTTACTTATGGGGGCTGCTTTCTCTGAACCTCACAATTAAGTCAAGGCTAGGAAATTTCTGCCTCAGGATCTTAGTTAGGTTCTGAACAGTTTGCTCCTGTTTGTTTTTGAAGTCTCTCTGCCTGGAACTGACCAAGGAGTTAAATTTAGTTTACGGAAGTAGAAAGTAGGGAAGGGATTGCTGTGGATACACTCAAACCATTTGATCACATCTGTTTGTTTGCAAGTCTAAATATGTACATTAATTTGTTGTTCTCTATAAATATTACTTGATAATACAGAACAGAATATGCTGCATAAGAGAAAGACATTCTAACTAAAAATGTCTTCTGCTGGTGAAAAACTTTACAGAAAAGGAAAATAAGCATAGCTGAAAGCATATATATGCCGTAAAATACATAGAAATATGTACATATAAGTACTCATATTTATATAAGAGAAAAGAATGGATGAATGCTTATCATTCTGAAATTCTGATTTAATACTGCCTTTAGTTATTCTCCATGTGTTTTCTTTACTTGTTTTTTTTAAGGAGGTTTGTTTAAATTTAGCTGAGATCTTTCCAACTGAATTTCCTGATTTCATTTTCCAGGAAACATACAGTACTAATTTAAATCACAATGTTGTTATTTTTGTTACAATATGTCTACACACCTCTGAAACCACTCCCCAGCAGTGCTGAGCAATTGGCAGAGGCTATGTTATAAACCTTTTTATATTATTTATTCATTAATTATTTGTCAGATGTAAAGGTCTCATTCTTCAAGCATTCTGACCTGTTGCCTTGCAGTAAACAAGGGTGAAGAAAGAGAGGAGAGCTGGTAAACTCTGGTAGGATATATCAGCAGAAAAGATGTTCCTCCTTTACTCAGTAACCTGACATTTAGGACCTGCCAGGGTATGAGAGCCCTAGGCTCCACTCACTCTTCTGTATGGCAATATTTGACTGTCAGTCTCCCATTGCCCCAGGGTCTGTCTTGCCAATGCAATTGTACCAGGTTCTTAATTTCTCTTTAGCTGCTTTTCCTTCTTTATAATTATTAAATATTAATGGGAGAAGGAGCTGGTGTCCAGATCTCTCACACTCTGGATGCATGCCCTAATCAATAGGTTACCACAAAAAAGGACAAAGACTCTTTCTCTGCCAGTGTACCTTTTCATGTCCTTGTTTTTCTCCCAAGATCCTAAAATCAAGGTATTTTATTGCATTCAGCATAAAATTGAGTTCTTACACATTTTGTTAATGGAAAACTTAAATTAAACTTCAAACTTAGTTTAATTTAAACTTTTATTCCTGCCACCACAAAAAACCTCACCTTCCCCCATGCCTCAAATCAGGGTCAGCTCAAGACTAGAGAGTAGATGCAAACAGAATGGGAAATGAGGGGCAGCAGCATAAATGAAGCAGCTGGGAACAGAGCTCCTGCCCAGACTTGTGTCTGCATGTATGATATTTCCTAATTAAAAAGTACAGTATCTATCATCTCTTCCACTCACAGGAAGAGAAATGTTACTCTGGCATTGGATAATGAGAACTGACAGGAGAAATGTTGCTGTCGCTGTCACAAGAGCGAGACATCCTTTGAGGAGCCCTACAAACAGTCTCAGCTGAATGCTCCTCTCAAGTAAACTCTGCTGCCAGGTGAAGCAGGCTGGAATATATCCCTTTGTCAACATGGCTGTTCCACTCCAATAAAAAACATTTACTCTTTATCAAGCACAAATCAAAATCAAGCACAAATCGTATCTACCACAAATCAAACAGGTGGAAAGAATCCTGGGCAACAGTAAAAGAGCCAGAACTGCCACCAAACTTGCTTTGCCATTATGGTGTTCAATTTTGTATGTGCATGTATAACTGTTAGATTAGTGATTCTCTCTGGATTATTTTTTTATTTGCTGTTCCATCCCCCTTATGTTTTCATGTATTCAGCTAAAGAATTTTTCCACAAGGTATGCCCTTGAGCATGTCACCCATCTTTGCTGGATAATAATCTCCTCAAGGACAAAGTGATAATTACAATATGGACTTTGGCATCCCAGTCTGATAGAAAATCTGAAATTTTTGAAATGCCAAAGCAGGTGAAAGGCAACAAGAAGATGTCTTTAATAGAAGTCACTCTTACTGTAGAACCACCATTAGAGAATCATCTCTGATGAGCTGTTTGAGATGTAAGCTGTTGAGAAGAGGATGTCAGATAGTCCAACACAGTTTCAAAGTTCTGTTATTGTCTCTGTGAGGGAGAGGAAACAGAATTTTCAGACTCTCTCAGATGTGACTGCACCAGCCCCAGTAGAAATCTTTTCCCCATTCTGGATAAAACTCTGGCCAATGTCCTTAAGGACTGAGTGGCTTCTTCCTCATCCACTCTGTCCCCAATAGCCACACAGTGCAATCCAGTAGTAGAAATCCTGTATCTCTCCAATACAGAAATCAGCAAGAAAAGTATTTGGGCCCTTTTTCTGCCCTAGCCCGGGTTTTGAAGACTTCAAATGTATTCACCCTTGGCTGAAGATATTTTGGCAATAATTCTAAATTATATAAAGTCTAATTTGAAGTGTAAGTTGATATACTACATGAACAACGAAGCCAAACTGGAGAGTTAAAATAATTTTTGCTCAATACAATTCTTTGGGGACACATATATGGACTGTTTCCTCAGAGAGGTGTTTCTGTGGGAACACAGAAAATGTAGCGGACCTACATGAGCCCTTACAGTTTCTCTTATGCAAGGAAAGAGAGAGAATCTCAGTTTTAATGTGCATCAACACAAAAACCTGCTTTTTACTTCCACTTAGCAACCATATTGCAATTAGAATGATGTAAAATCCTAACAACGACAAAAAAGAGAGCTTGCCATTTTCACAGACTAGCAGATAAAACCTTTCTGGAATATGGCTGATTTATTTCAATGTACTCAAAGACCAGAGAAGCTAAGATCTTATCCCAAACAAATCATATGTTTTATAAATAAAATATATATTCTCCTAGAGTTTAAAATAATTTAACCTGTGTTGACCAGTCATGGATTTGCACAGCTTCACCCAGAAGAAAAGAACACTAAGAATTTGTTTCCCCACTTCCAACATTCTCTGTCGTAGTGACAGAAGAGAGCTAGTACCACTCAGGAAGCAAAATTGTATTAAGAGCAACTGATGGAAATGCTTACTCTCTGGTTTTGAACATGTACTAATATCCTTCTGCAATAAACCCTGTTTTATACAGTATCTGCTCACCTGATAAATTTTTGTAGCCCAGATGATATATACATGCTTTGCAGCATTTAATTTAAAATATTCTCACCCTAATGGTGGGAAGAAGACCTTAGTTTATGGAAGGAGCTCCAGGGGGTGCTTTGTTGTTTAGCTAAATAAGTGGTTCATCTACTGACTGCTATAGAAGGAGCCTCAAAAAATTGAACCACCTATAAAATTTTATTTACCTATGTGAAAAAAGATTCTGGCAACTTACAAAGAAATATTGAAATGCTCATGAGTCAGAATGTTTGATTTTAAAATAGTTCTCTAGAAGATTTGATACTGCACCAGAATGTTTTTACTCTACAATTATTTTAACATGAAATGTCTCTTTCTCATATACACATGCACAAATCAACCATCACACTAAACCACTGAAATATTGCCTGCTTGGTAAGACCTAATACTCTTCCCTTCCTAGCCACCTAAGTGGATAAAGATATCTTTTCCTCCATCCTTTATAAACATTGACAGTATTGGAAAGTTATTTTCAAATGGAGCATTTTCACAAACAACCTGTCATAACCACCTGGCTTTGGAGCTCGCCTCACCCTTTTACGTCATTTTATAACAAGACACCTTGCACAGAGCTTTGCTTCCTCCTTTTAATATGTCCATGCTGAAAAGAGAGGTTTGGTGGTTTGTTAAGTCCAAATTATCAGTGGTTTAATTAGTATTTACAGTGATCTTGTACTGTTCTACCACTGCCTTTAAGAGCCATAATAACACAGGGTCAGCAGAGAACTCAGCGTGGAAGGAGAGATCCAGAATCTCACGTGTGCTTGAACAGGCCATGCTGAGTGGAGTCAGCCATGGCCTCTCTGCTCCTGCTACTCCTGCTGACCAGGTAAAAACTGGAATAAACAGCAGCTGCTTATCCGTGCTGCCATCAATCACACCTTCGCTTACTGCACAAGGAGACACCTAAGGAATCCAGCTTAAAAAATTTCTTCTGCATTTCTTCTTTTTCATGGTAACCAAAGGGATCAGCTCATGTGTCAAGGTGAACTATCTACAAAGCAAAAAAAACCCCAAACCCAGAAAAATCCTCCTGCAACATTATATAGTTAGTAATAATAGTTAGAAATTAGGAAATAATAATGTGTAGGACATTTAAAATAAGGCTATAACAGGCAGTCAAACTTGCTTCAACAAACTACCACCAACTGATCTACATCACGAATTCACCAGTTTGGGATCAACATCATCTATTACAAACTGAAAACTTACAAAGTAATAGTAATATACTCCAACCCAGATTAATATTTTAAACACTGGAAGGAATTCAAAGCTGTTGAGACCCAAATAATAGCTTAGAAGCCAAGAATATGCTTGATTTTCCACAGAAATGGGTCCCTTTTGGAACTGATAAAAAACTTATAGACAAGATTGACTTTACAATACTTAACAGTGTGCATACTCCAAGAAAAGAAAGAATTTAAAAGAATTTTTATGATTTATTAGTTACTTTGTGAACACTATAATGAAAATGTATCTATTGAGATCTTTTGAGTCTTATCAATCTTTGTTACAAATTATTAGATTTTTTTAGAATAACATATATGCCTCACATTATCTATAATTAAATGAATTCCATTAGTTAAATGAAATTTCATACATAAATTGAATTTGAAAAATTATGAGTCAATTGTAATGAAACAGTTATTAATACCCACTGTATTAAGTGGTTACAATCACCAGATTCAGGTAACTCAAAAGTGAATCTTTTGAGACATGAGCAGTAGCACAATAAAATATTATCTTTTCTTGTAATTAACATAGATAGAAGTATTTTACTAAACTCAGTCAGCACAGACTCAAATTGTTTGCCCAGTAGTTTCATTTGCCCACCTCTTTCTGCTCTTAAATGATCTGTTTAGAGGGCTACTGGCACATTAAAGACACAGTTAAGGCACCTGTGGACACTCAGGTTGTTTCTTCCTAGGAAACAGCAAAGGTGGGTGAAAGGAGAAAGAGCCAAAAGGGGTCAACGTGAAATAATTAGTTTTTTCAGCCTCCCATTTCTAAGAGTACTAGCTTTGCAACGTTTTCTCCCAGAAAAAGTAGTATAGTGAAAAATGAAGCCTAGAGTTATTCTTAGTTTTTGGTGGATTTGCACCAATGCAGTGCACACTCACAGATGCTTTTTAACTGGCCAGTATACTCCAGATGCTTGTTGATGGTATGTTGAGATCCAAAAGAGTCCTTTAAGGCACTGCTTGCTTCCAAGACCACTGGCTGTCAGGCTTTAGCCTAAAAGTGTGAGGTGTAATTTTTGGTGGGCTCTCTCAGAAAAGCTCAATTGCAAAATAAGGTCTTGAAACCATAAATAGGAAGATGCTGCCGGACATTCAAGCATAATCAAAGTCATGAGGCAATGATTTCAGAAATTGCTTCCTTACACTGTATGGTGTGTCTCACTCACACTGTCACTGTCGCTATCTCACAGTGCTCCTTTGTGTTCGCTGTATACTCATCCTCCAAATTCAGGAAAAGTTCTCTTGAAGTTTTCATCACATGTATTTTTGGCTGCTTTTCCCACAGTTCTTAGATTCACCTACATAACCACAGTCCATTTTAGAGTCAAGATCAAAAGTTATGTGCTGGTTTTCCCTGGTGAAAGGTTGTCACTTTCCCCGCTTCTCTGAACCCCCAATGGGAAAGAGAGAGAGAGGTCCTTCCTTGCATTCAGAAGCCCGTACACACCCTCGGCAGTGGCCCCCGCTCAAAAACATCAATAGTGCATTCAGATAGGAAGGGGGAACTTTGTTCATTAATTTTGATCAAGTCAGTAATTATCTTTTCTTCCCTCAGAAACAGAGTGACTTCTGGGCTGCCATGAAGAGCTTTTGATTGCCGTGGAAACTCCCACAGCAGCTTTGAACACCTGGTTTTGGTCCAGTGACTGCAGTGGATAGGTTTGCAAGGAAAAGGAAAATCACCAGTTATTTATTTCCAAACTTAAAGTGGAGTCTTCCTCTTACATTTTACTTCCTGCAAGGTGAGGGCTCTTGTAGCAGTGAGCTGTGTAGACTTGTGTTTGAGTTGAAAGGCCTCGCAAGGATGGAGGGGGAACCTGCACGTCTGTCTCCTCCTCCTGTTGCTGCTGCAGCCAGGCGTGCACTGATTTATTCAAATTACGGCAGACGATCAGCAGTGAGCCACTAATGGGGTAATTTACGTTTCCCTTCATTCCCCTGATGTTTGTAGCAGAGAAAGCGTTGAGACAATGCAATGAAAATGAAAAGAAAAGAAGAAAAGCAGAGGAGAAGCAGAAAAGAAAATGAAAAGTGAAATCTTGACTGAGGAACAGACTGACTGCTCTAGTATGTGTACCAAAACTTCTGATATATTTGCTGGGCTTCTGAGAGGAACAGAATGGTATGTTGTTCCTAATGCAAACATCATTCCGAGGCTGTTCGTTTTCATATTTAGTCATATCACAGCAAAGCTAAGGGGGTGTCAATCATGCTCGGTACATCTGACTGGGAGAGCACTCCCTTCACAGCTGCATCTGGCAGAATACACTCCGTATTTATTATATTTTTAGTAAGGCATGCTATCTTGTTCATGTGTGAGAAACTGTAATGCATCTTTCACATTTAAAGTGCCCTCTGAAGCTTTCTGCCTCACAACCTCCTGCCTACTTTCACTGTTACCACTAAATTTTTTATATTGTCTTGAGCATCTCTGAAAGAATTGCAAATTCCAGATAGAACATGATTAATTTAGCACTATCGTCTCCTACAATATAGTGTACAGCCGTCCATCCTGCTTCTGTGCGGCTGTGTCTTATCTCAGCTCTTAGTGAAAAACTAAATTAAGGCAAAGGCTGAAGTCACTCATGTGTACTACTTTTAAAATTAATTTTTGCTGACAGCACCACAGAGTCAAAAGCATGTAGCTGCATTATGAAAGCCAGAAGAGAGATTAAAATATATGTGTATTTTTGTTATTCTGGGAAAGAGAGTCTTTTGCTCCTTCTACATTAGTCATTTTCCCAAAAGACTCTACATCCTTCCTTATTTGGGGAGTAAAAGTTGAAACATCACTCTCCATTCCATTTGCTAAATATTTTTGCTTTTTATTGTGTTTAACTCCTTATTCTTGCTATTTTCGTAAGATGCGAGTGAAGTTTTATGATGGTCAATTTGGGTGAGGGAGATGAAGGACAATTTGAAGACACTAACATTGTTTACAGTGTGTCTCATTTTCAGCAAATGATTTAATTTGAGGGGAATCCTCCTTGGTCTCTAAAAGCCTAAAATGGTTCAGTTCTGTGCACTTGAAACAATCTTCTCCCTAAAATTGACTTTTATTTTAACTTTAAAAGTTGTAAAATGTTCAGAAATGAAACATTTATTTTCTAACTGAACTTCACATTTTTCTCAACTTTTTGACTATCAGGGAATACAGTACTTCTCTCTTATCTTGTCCTAAAGCAAGTACTGCAGTGTAGGTTTTAAAACTTGGTCGAACCCCAAATCTGTATTTATCTGGATTTATTTCATTTTTCTCTCCCCGGTGTTACTTTTCACCTCTGTGATGCAGAAATTAAACTGAAAGAAAAGCAGTGGGGAAACTAATATGTTTTCTATGCTGCAGCTGCTTCCCCGAACCTACGTTATCACTGCTCCAGCTGGTATGGAGTGCAGCGCAGGCAGGCCCTGCCATTCCTTGTTTACTGCTCTCTGAAGCAGGGTGAACTGTATACTCACTATTTTCCAGATTACCAGTGAGGTTTAGTTGGTGCTTCTTAATCAGATCAAAGACGGAGAGAACAGGGACAAGCCCAGCAGCAGCCTTGCTCATCCAGCATTCCCTTTCAACGTGGCTAACGTCAGGCAACAGGCTGGCTTTTCTCGCAGTGGCCACACTTACAAGAAGCCTTTGCAACAGCTCTGAAGAGTGTCTCTTCCAGGATGGTACAGCAGAAAACAGCCCCTTTGAAAACGTGTTTGAAAGCAGAGTGAAGTGCCATCACGCTGAGCTACTCACAGTACACACATCAAAGGGAGCAGTTAGAGCAGCAAGAAGACAGCGTTGTGAAAGCTTAACATGACTGCACGGACTCCCCGTGCTGCAATTGCACTTGTCAAGGGACATTAAAAATTGTATCCCGGTATATGAGACCCTATGTGTGACTCTGTTGCAGAAGACTTTCAGGAACGAGTAAGGAATAAGAAATATTTTGATGAGCAAGAGCAACACTCTACATAAGATTTAGAAAACAAGTTATAAACTAGGATTTTTAATGGATCACAAACTAAACGTGATTGAAAATATCACTCTCTCAGAGAGACAAATTTCACAGTGTGATATATCAATAGGAGCACAGCTTTCAAGACACATCAGTACATCCTTCTGGTCTCAACAGCCTTGACAAGGCCTCTACTGTAAACTTTGTCTACTTCCAGGTACTGTATTTCAAGGCAGATGTGGGCTAAAGCAAGAAGTGCAGTGAGTTTCAAGAATTAGAAGAGATTTAGAGAGCTTTTTGACTTTTATAATTAGGATTATTTAGTCTAAAGAACAGTAATTCAAGTGGGAACATGATAGGAATTCCAAAAACATGAATTATTTTCTCATATATTTATTTTCAAAGAAGAAAAAAAAATACTTTTTTTCACATTCATGTGACCAGGAAAAGAAGGAATGCATGCATTCACAACAGAAGAATTGCAGAATAATTCAGAATACCCTGAATGGTAATGGATTATGAAGCACTGGGGTAGTCTGTGTGGATTAGTTGTGGATTATTTCCCATTGCAGAGCATATCTGAGAAAAAGTGATCAGGAGTGATGCAAACAGAGCCAATCCTGTACTGCAGCAATGCAATGGTACAAGATGAAGTCCCCAGGACCCTTTACTATCTACTTTTTGTTATATCAGTCCCTGAGAGAGGCTGTGAAAATTAGGTGTTTGGGTTTAATATTACATTGCCCAATTCCAGGTCAAAAGTGACTGGGAAAAGTCTACTTATGCATTTTAGAACTACTAGGGCTTGTAGTGAGTAGATATGGGCAAGAGGTTCACAACTTACGTTGATTTCTGTGGCAACTGGAATATACTGGGAATACTCAAGAATCAAAAGAAGACAGAAGAATATTTTGAAAGAAGCCTAAAATTTTTTCTAATTAATCTTTCGGAATTCCCTAAAGGACGATTCTTTTTTGACAGCTAATATCTCAGTGGAAGACTGAAAACACTGAAATAACCAGAAAAACAGAGCTTTTATTAAAGTAATTCCATTAAAAGTATGATCTGGAACTGTAGGGGGTTTTTTGTGGACTTTTTTCTTCCATTAAAAATTATCCACAAAAATATGTTGGATTGTTTTGCAATAATTGGACAATTTTGCCAAGACACCTACATGATTTTGGATTCAAGCTCTCATAGTCAAATGCAGTGAAGCAATAATTTAAAAAAATAGTCTCTGCTTCTTATTAGCTCATCAGGCCATTCTTTATATCTACTTGATTAAGACTCAGAGGGGTGATCAAGTGTTTTGCTTATGGAAAGGAATTTGGCATTGTAGTTAGGATTTAGGAGATCTGTTTCAGTTCTTAATTTTACCTCCAAATTGACAGTGAGACAAGTACATAATGAAACTTAAGGGCCCACAGTTAACTTTTACGTGTCTGAGGGGTCATTTTTCATGAGGAAACAGGCACACATAGTTACTTGGAATAGCTGTGTTGCTGTAGAGATTATAGTTTCAACACTGGGTGCGCAGCTATTGGGAGAAAGAGAAGGGATTTAAAAAATAAAATCATAGCAAAATTAATGGAATAAGTGTGAATGACAGATTTTTAATATGCCAAATAAGTGGGGAGGGGAAAAGAAAAGAGATTCAATGCGATTATAAACCTTTTATTTTTCTTCAGGCTAAAACGTAAAACCAAGACATTTCCTTTCAGGTAGACTTGAAAAGATTTTTCACTGAAAAGATTCAAATTAAGAAACCAAAATATTTCATCCTAAAAACACTGAAGCAAAAACTTCTCACTTGATAATTTATTTACTGACTGCCTCATTTTTCTGTTTATTTGCATCACAGCTCTTTGTCAAATTCACAAGGAGCTATACTCTCTGTTGAGCTACATCTTTTGTCAGTATTTTACAAATCACAAATTAAGGTAACTTATTCCTAAATTTCTGGCCATGTATTTGTTAACCCTAATGTGCACAGCTTTCATTACCTCCCAAAAAAACCCTTTATCCATCAGTTTCCTTGGAAAAAAATAGCTTAAAATATAGCTCCCCTGAAAGTCAATAAGACTTAAAGAGTCTATGTCACTTCATCATTTTAGTAAATTGCCCTCCAAACTCCTACACATACACGTGTGTACAGATTTGTCTATACTGAATTTATTATAAGTGAATTCATATTAAAACAGCAGTATGAAAAAGAGAAATTAGAAGGAAATTGTGAGATCCACCTATAATTTATCTGAGCTTTAAAAGAATTAAATACACAAATGAGAGGAAACTGCTACCACAAGCACCTCAATATTAACATTTAGGGTTCCAGATAATTTTTAAATAGCTCTCTACAACCCCCTGCCCATGTTCTCATTCTCCTCCCTGGGCAAACAACTAAACAAAAGAAATAGCAGCAGTTTTCCCACCAAGTTTGTGATTTCACAGACTCTAAAGAAAATATTATAAATGACAAATTGTCTAGAGTGAATTAAGAGTAGTATTTGCACATTTTTCTGCTTGGCTGAGCTCATACTGTTTCTTTGGGAATAAGCTATCAGTTTTTAACATTTCCTTTGCCTTATTCCCCTAGCACAGCATCACTCGCCTCTTACATTTTCTGCTGTTTTATCTCCGTGAGAAAGAGGTGTAAGTTAATTTTGCTCTTGGGATAGAGATGTGTAAGAAGCAAAATTTCCAAACTTCCGATTAATGGCTGGAGGCAACCAAAGGATCGTCTTTGTCCTGAGATTAAAGGACTGTTTCATGCTGAGTGAGGCTTTCAGGCGCTAGAAATTTGCACCCAAAGCCTGTCATTTAAATTATTGGCACCAAATAGGTTGCTTGAAAGAGAAAGCCCTGCACTTAAATCTGTAAAGCAATTCCTCAGTGTCTGCAGAAAAGTACTGTGCCACTGGTTTCACTCTTCTGATCCTTTCCTACGTAGGGCTACTGGAACATATTGTCCTGTAACTGGGTGAAGACTATTTGGTACCTCCTAAATTTCCAGAATCCTTTCACTTCTGTCTTCCTTTCCACTAATAACGGATGACACAGGAACAGAGGAAAAGGCAGCACACATGGTTCAGATGTGCCACTACAGGGTGTGTGGGGAGATGTATTATTCTTAGTTAAGTGTGATATTCTCCACAGAGCAGAGGATCACTTGGGTAGAAAATGATGCCTTTTTGCTCCTCTGCTTCTAGAATCATATACTTTCCTAAGGTATTTTCCTTTGTGGGAGATACACATGACTAGTGCAGCAAGGCATGAGCTGTTTCCCAAGCTCAAGCATGAGTTATTTCCAAAGTTCTTTCTGTCAGCACACCTTTTCTTTGAAGTGGGGGATGAGAGGGTCCACAGGCTTTGGCCTCTTCCTCCATTCTCACACCACCAAAAAGCATCCAGCATTTTCAGGCCCAGGGCAGGCAGCGGAGATATTAAGGCAGAGCCACATCAGGTCTCAGCATGTTTCTAGCACAGCAAAGTGTCAGAGGAGGACTTTTGTGTTGAATTTCAATCACAGGGACTGCAACTCTCACGCAAGGCACCATCACAAGGGCTGAGCAACAGGAAGATAGTACACGGAGATGATTTTGCTCAGCTCATATTTTAAAAATTAACCTGTATGTAATAGCTTTCAACTTACTGCTGTAGGAAATGCGGGGTCCTTGGCTGGATAGGCAGGAGAAGCTAAAACCACAAACTTGAGGCACTGTGCCAGAGAGGGTGCCCTCCCTCAGCACGGGTCCATTATCACCACAGCAGGCTCTGAAAGCCCTTTTTTCACTCCAAGCAGCAAAATGTGAAGTGTTTTAAGGACTTCTTCACTCTGTCCTGTGCTACAGGAACAGCCTGTGCCGTTTCACCCTCTAGCAGAGTTTGTGGGTGACAGTATCAGGATTTTGACTGAGGGTCCTTGTGAGAAACGTGCCAGAACAGCAACCGTCTTGTACTGAGTTCCCCTTGTCACTCACCAGCTTCTCAACATTTTATGCCTCAGAAGTCTTCCACTCTGTAACAGGACCTGTTGTGATGACAATATCTAAGAAATCCTCTGCAAAATCTCACAAAAACAGTTAGTGCTATGAGAAGTTTACTGCTCAGCTTAATGACAAAGCAACAGATGTGCGAGACAGAAAGCTATGTATAAGAATGATGGCAAAACTAGAGCTCCCACAGAAAAAAACAGACATTTCTCTGCAGGCAACCCCAAAAGAAACTCCAGAAGCTTGAGATTCTGTAAGTGAAAATGTTAATGGAATTTTTTCAATGCCTTTCAATGGGATGTGCAAGAGAAGTACAGAAATACATGTGTGATATTTAGATCAGTGGGCAGTATGGGATGAGCATTCAGTGGTGCTGCCTGTGAGGTTGTGGTAATGGCCAATAAAACCCCACCACATTAAAACTTACATTTTTCATTTGAACATATCCTTGAAAAGTTTTAGGGAAGAAATCAAGAAAATAAGTATATCTCTGTCACTTAAAACTGACACTACAAGGCACTTTCTGTAAGAATTAATGTTTGCTGAAACACTGTATTTAATTTTACATGGTTATGTGTCTTTTTAAGAGAAAAAGAAACCTGTCTCTCTCTGATGCAAAGAAAACCCTTTCAGTAACTGCAAACATTGAGTTGTACTTTCAATACAGATACTAACAGATGTAAAACTGCTTGGGGCACATAGTGGGGGTTTACTGCAGTTAAAGTTAATGGCACTGTTTAATTTGCTTACTAAAAGTTTGTGGAATTGAGGGTGCTGTGTAGTGACTAACGTGATAATACACAGGAATTTTATTATCTGTTTAAAAGGGTCTGTGAGGGTGGTGGGGCACTGGCAGAGGTTGTCTGGAGAAGTTGTGGATGGCCCATTCCTGGAGGTATTCAAGGCCAGGCTTCATGGATCTCTAAAGCAACCTGGTTGAGTGGAAGGTGTCCCTGCCTGTGTCAAGGGGGTTGGAACCAGATGGTCTTTAGGGTCGCCTCCAAACCAAACCATGCTGTGATTCTGTGACTCTGTGATTCTGTGATCTGTACATCAGATGCTGATAAGATGCACAGCGCCGTTGTCCCCCAAAAGAGAGTACCCCAAGTCTAATGCAGTCAAGAGAAAAAAGCAGGTGATTTGGGGCATTCTAGATGAATACACGTCTAGCTTGGGCACTAAAGGAAAGTTCTCCTTGTGAAACTTTCACTTGCATTCTTGCATGGACTAGATATGGAGCTTTTGCATCTCTGAAGTCGTGCTTCTCTGAGTATGGACAACTAAAATGCAAATCAGGTGTCTCAGTTCATCCAGGGAGACCAGGTCACATCTTTTTCCTCTTTCAGCATGTATGAAACAGTTTGGGACCTGTCACTGCCAAGTACAGCAAAAAGCAGGAGACCTTACCAGGACTGACTGCCAACCCTCACGTCATCTGTTCTGGCAACCTGCTGATTCTTCTTTTGATTTGAGGACAGCCTTCCAAGGCCTGTTTCTTCAGTTAAGCAGAAATCTCAGTCTAGCATTCTAGGTAAATTAAATTTCTTTCCATTTTTTTGCCTTTTCAAGCCAATTAAAACACTATTCAAATACCACCTATGAATTATGTTATAGTTTTGAGGCAGCTAATCGTAATTCCTTGAGTCAGGTAATTCATGAAAGAGCAGATGGATCAGTTGTCTAACATTTCTCACTGAGAGAGTGTCATAACCTTGATTATACCCCAGAGCTTCTAACCTCGCAGCTGTCAATATTTAGCATCTTTGTGCCCACTCTCCCATCACTCGTATTGCTCAGCTTTATCACACGCATTTGGCTTTACAGCCTTACTCCACAAGGACAAATTCAGTTTTTCTTTGTGCATAGCAAAGGCTTCCCAAACCAAAGTAACCCTGAGAGGAAGAGTCAAGCTTGACCTTATGGCTTACTGAATACCCATGGCTCCCCACACAGGAGAGGTGTCCTGAC
Source organism: Machaerirhynchus nigripectus (assembly GCA_013397975.1). Classification (NCBI taxonomy): domain Eukaryota; kingdom Metazoa; phylum Chordata; class Aves; order Passeriformes; family Dicruridae; genus Machaerirhynchus; species Machaerirhynchus nigripectus. The sequence goes on from VZRQ01011078.1 coordinate 835,311, forward strand.
CAGCCAACAGTGAAAAAACTTTCAAATGGGGTTATGTTTAGCAAAATACCTGTATTCAAACATACTGCCCCATTCTGTAGTAGGCCTGGCTTTCTTAAGAAGTCCCCATAAAAAAGATGATTATTTTTTCTTCAAAATAAATATAGAAAATTAATTACCTGATTATGCTTGCAAAGAAAACTTTGAAGAACTAAGGATGAAAGCTAAAAATCTGAGAAGGAAACAAAAATACCTGGTTTTTTGTTTGGGTGGGTTTGTTTGTTTGTAGGGTGTTTTTTTGTTTTGTTTTTTAGGGGGTTTTTTTTGTAAGAAAACCCTAACAATGTGTATGCCTGTGGTAGAGTTTTATCTGCTTGCTTGAAAAACTCGGACTGTCAGCACAATTTCACTGAACATTTCTCATGCTACTTCTTAATTAGATTAAATGAAAGACAAAGTAATTTGCTTTGCCTCTGTTGCAGTACAAAAGAGGAATTTTGTGTGGATTCATTCAGAAGACGTACAGATCATCCTCAATTTTTTTCCTGAAAGCTAAAGTTCGAACTCTTGCTAGCACATTTCTAGACCAGGCCCTAATTTCTGGGGAAATTAAAAATTTACAGGAAATGTTACAGGAAATCTCTTCCAATTTTTTATGCATTTTCATCTGTACAAGTAAACTGACTTTAGGTTTGAGTAAGACTAAGATATGGCCTTCTGTATATGCCAATAATTTTAGAGTGTTAAAAAAATTTCTATCCTCAATATTCAATACTCAGGGCTGGAAGCAAAAGAGAGAGAGAGAAGGCTATTATGATTTTAAAAGTTAAAAACAACCAAATTACTTTATAACAATATTATATGGTATCAGAAATAACTGCTTAGGAAGCAGATCAAGTCCACTATGATTTTTACTTCAGAGTGGTCCCCCACAGACTTCTTATCTATTTATCTTTAAATGCTTAAAGAAATTCTTCACAGAGTTTTACATCCTTTCTACTGAGAAGTGTTTTACCAGTGGTCATAATTTTACCCTAGCATGCGAGGTCCCACTGCAATAACCAAGGCAGAATTATTTCAGAACATGTTATTACTATATCCAAGAACCATTTTGTTGATCAAGCATCTTTCAGAATACTGTTGTGCAGGGGAAAAAGAATCACAACAACTTATGCTACTTTTGGAAAGAAAATATCGCCAATGACCATGTGGCTTTAGGAGGTAACTTTTGGATTCCTCAGAAATGAAATCAACAAATATATGCAAGTCTTAAAATTAATTGTTTTAGGGAGTCCTTGCATTGCAGCCATTGTTAGTTCTGGCTCAGCAGAATTGATTTCAAACTAAATGTTCAGTTTGCTTTTATCGGTATTGCTCTTGTGCTGACAATAGGTATTTGGTTTCAGTTGTCTTTTCCCTTGTTTTCGTTCATGAATACCTGTCACAAGTAACTCCCCAGGCACTTTGTTTATCTGTCTTCTGATTAAACGTACCATTACTCTAGATTTTAAAAGATCACTTTCCAAGCAGAGGTCAGCAGCAAGACGGAGAATTTCTTCTAGCATCTTTCTACCTCTTTTAAAAGTCAGAGCTGGATGTCTCCATAAGGGATGTGCTATCCCCCACAGGAGTCGTGTACTCTTTATAGAGTTTAGTGAGTAAAGCACTCAAGCCTGTATTAATCCAAATTCCATTACATTATTATAATAGTCTTTTTCACTTGTAAAGGTGTGCAGTTTGTTTTTCAGTAGCAAAGAAAGATCTCTGTCTTTACTCTCAGGCTGATTTTGCCTCAGTTTCACCAGAAGAACTCAGGCAGTGCAGTCTGTGTCAGAAGGTGAGTCCAGACCACAAGTTTCTCTTTAGCTGTCTGTCCATCACTCAATAATGAATGAAAGTGAGCCCAGAAAGGTTTTGCCAAACATTTAATGTATGGCTATTTCCTCTATTTGATGCAAAATCACTTCTTAAAGAGTCTGAATTTCTACATCTGGTTTGAAGCGCAATAGACAGCGCTGAAGAGTTCACTAGATAAAAGAGCTTTACCTGGGTGGTTATTTAACTTTGCAGGCTCATTAATCAAGTAGGACAAACCTCATTCAACAAACAGGTGTTTAATTGAATAGGTTTTTTCATCCATCCAATTTATGTTAAAATACCCTGTGCTAATTAGTTCACAGTTACTCCCAAGCTGATTCACGATCAATTCATGTTCTTCAAAAACATTGCTGCTGGTTTTAGGTGAGAAGTATGTGAAAAATAAAGAAACAATAGTATTTTGAACTAAGTTATTGGCAGGGTGCTGTAAATGTTGAGCAAAATAATAATCATATAGTGACTACAGAAAGAAAGAACACGCAGAACAAGTGATACAGATTTAATTGCAGAGGGGGGAAGCCTCAACAAACGAAAAGAGCCTGGCATGTGTATAAAGGACATATAAAGTGACTGGCTTGTAGGCATTTGCATTGCAGGTGAGGGTCCTCACAGAGTTCCTGGCACCTCCTCCAAACCACCATAATGCAAACTCCATTCTTTGTTTTTGGTTTTGGGAAGGTTGCTAGGAGCTCCTCTGTGAAAATATTCCTGGTGATGAGAGGAAATATCTCATCTTAGGGTATCTTAGAGTTTTTAGAGGAAAATCAATCAGCTGTTGAGAGAAAAGCCTGGTACTCCTGTGTTCTGGTTTTGAGGGCTGGGTAGGTGGTAGCTCACTGGCAATGGTTTCCTGCTGGACACAATGAAACTCCCGAAAATTTCTTTCAAAATGGTTTTGAGCACAAGCTTATGGGAAGAACATATTTTTGGACCTTGATTTCTTCTGGCTTTTAAGATGCCAGCCCATGATTTAAACACGGTAGAAAAATCTGTAGGTGTAGAGTGAATCAATTTCCTACTTGTGGGAATGACACTGGAATCCCAGATGCATAACAACTCTTTAGAAGTGAACTGTGTAACAACTACCTACTAAAGAACTCTGTGCAAAAATAAGGAATTTGAAAGCCTGGTGTGGTGGATGGGGAGGATCTGGAACACCAGAGTGAATGGGTTTTAACTTTTAGCTTGATTTTAATTAAATAACTATGTTTTAAATACAGTACTTTGAAATTTCAGCTGCCTTAGACAGAACATTAGGTGAGCAGAGAAGGTAACCAGGAGGATGAGTTTTCAACGTCAGCTTTACCTTAAGCTGCTTGTGACACAGACCTTCAAGAATGAATGTAGATGATGAGGATTTCTGAACTGTAAAGTGGAAAATAAAACTGAGAGACATTGTTTTAAGATACTAAAGTCCTCAGTTTAACACAGGCTTTTGGAGCTGCTTTTTCAGCTCTGTAAATAAGAAATTATCTATGCCAAGAGACAAGGGGACAACTCTTCTTTTCAAAGGAGCAGATGGCAGAAGCATCGGAGGCATCCTACTTCTTTCTTCTTCTGTGCAAATAAATATATTTTAAAATGCTGAACCTGATATGAAGTTTATTTCAATAATTAATGTAAGTGGTATGCACTTGGAGTCTAGGAATTCCCATCACTTCTGGGCAGTGTCCACAGAGAGATCTTGGAACAGAAGAATCCTGTGCCCTTCAAACTGTCACAGATTTTTTTTTCATACAGAATGCATTCATTTGTTCTATCAGCATATTTGTGGAGATGTTAGAAAAATGTATAATCTAAAAACAAAAAAAATATAAAAGCAACCTTTTCTATTTTGAAACCTAAGAATCCCCTCAAGTCTTGGCTGTTCCTTTCCTCCTTCCCCCCAACCCAGCTGCTCTTTGATCTGTCTCTTCCTAAGCAGATAAATATATTTTAAATTATTGCTAGCCCCAGGGGACCCGAACTGGTGTTAGCTAGCAACGAGATGCTTTTAGGAAATGTCACTAATGTAGGTGGCGAAAATGGCAAGGAACTGTTCAGGACTGCAACATCTCAGCTAGTTCTGAGGCAAACTTAGCCTGAAATAAATGAGTGGAACATTCAGTGTCTTCTTTGGGATATTCAACCACTAAACATCTCTGAAATTTCACGACTGTGCTGTCTTCTCATTAGGAGTTTGAGAACAGGAGCTTCTAAGGGGAGTGGTTTACTCTCATATGCAACTTTTGTTTAAAATACATCAGGTTTACCTAAAGCTGAGGTCTGTGGAAATGTACAGCCTTGGAGCTTTATTTTTTACTTCCGTTTGTCATCTGTAAATTAGCTGTGTAATAAGTATGTGTAATAAGCATCTGTAATAAGCTGTGATCATTCTAGTTTGTTGACTACTCATGTCAATTAGGCTAGCTATGCCTAATTAGTGCAAAGTTTTAAAAGAAGTCAAACAAGCCCCTGGGTTGGAGGCAGAGGGACATCTTCAGTGGCCTATGTAGAAACATATGGACCACATTACAAACATGGAGTGTGGATTTCTGGTCTTTGTACTGATTAAGACCTCCCAAATGGAAAGTCTAGGTAGCTTACAGGGTTAAAAGAGGGAGCTAATGTTTCTGAAAACCAGTCAAGGGACAGCAAGCCAGAACTCTACTTCGCATCAACCACAGAGGGATGTACAGCACCTCTGTAGAGGGACTCCGTGTCGGGAGACTGAGTCTGGAACAGCCTGGAGGTAACTTTCAGGCACGAGTAGATCCAAAGCCAAGCTGGATGCATCTCACAGAGGCATTCTCACCTGCTGGGATGCAGAAAGTTGATGGAAGATGCCTCTCAAGATGGAGAGAAGAGGTTCCTTCCGCCACATAAAATTTATTCCCAGAAATAGGCTTGTGTCTCCTGCTTCAGTTTTTGATTCTAGAAGTGGCCAACTCAGTGCTCTTTAAAGAAGTCACTTGCTTATCAAGCTATGGTCTCTCTGTTTTTAGTCTTATCTACCTTTGTAAATCCTATATGCCTTTCTACACATCTGAATCAGAGTGAACAATGAAGATCGATCCATCTAAGGTGACGTTCTTCTTGTCCTGAAGTCGTGTGCAGCTTGGTGAGTGAGGTGTTTTCCTGGTAGGCAGAGACAAAGTGAAAAAAATCCCCTGGATAGGAATAAAAAGTGAACCATACCACTGATTATGCTTTCTGAGATCGACACAGTGCTATTTCACTAAAATACACAGAATCTAATTACAGTGGATGAATCAAACCCTCCTGTAAGGTGAAGTTCCCCTCTCCCCAACTGCAGGCACTCCTGTGCACGCATAACAAACTTTTTCAACAATATGTAAAAATTCTTAAAATTATTTTAAATATAAGGTGAATTACATTGTTCATTTTTCTTCCAGTTTTGCCCTCAGTACTAGGAAAAGTGGCAACAGCTTTAACCTTCCGTAGTTTCCCATGGGAAGACACCACATAGATCAAGGCTGGCAGTGTGTAGGACTGCTCATTTGATACACAAAATGTTTTATGATATAGACAACTGTGCCACAATTCTGGTGAACTGCTGTAGCTTTTTGCTAAAAACAAATGGTTTCTCTCTCTTGCGAAGTTTATTTTGGCCACCTGACCAGCTTTCTAATGCTCTATCAAGTACTTCACCAGTTTTCTTGAAAATATATGTGTCTGGTGGTGATTCATCCTGCACAGAATAATTAATTGGCATTTTCAAGTGATGATCAATCTAGAATGATGTGATTGAGATTATTTGCTTAAAACAGTATTTCACTTATTGACAATGTACGGTTTCTGTCGTTATTTTATTTCTAGTGGCAGAATGCTCCAAATAAATGTAGCTGAAGCTGCCTGTAACAGACAACAGGAAAAAGAGCTTTATTTTGTTGAAACCATGGGATGGTTTTTGTTGAGGCCATGCAATGGGCTCCTGGACATAATTAAACAACATATGGAATTCATAAGCTCACAAAGCTCCTGTCACAAAGCCGTTGCCCTAAAATGTGTAGTCTTAAACCTCTTTAATGAAATCCTCAGAGCAACAAGTAACTCCCTCTCCCTACAAGTGGATTATTACAGTCTTCACAGCCTTGTGGAAGTTTTAATTGAAGGGCACTACTTAAAGGGATGGTGTGGGATGACTCTAAGGTAAGATTGATCAGTACAGGCAGAATTTTATTACAAGTGTCAATTAGATTGAAAAGTGTTATAAAAAAGATCATTTGCATAGCTTTAGGGGACAAGGAGACACATTATTCTGAAATCTCCTTTGCTGATTGTTTAGTGATTCTCTAAGGGTAACAGGGAGGAAATATTCCCTCCTGCAAGTGGAGATAGTAGCCACTTTCTGACTGGCTTTGATTTAAAGCTCATTAATGAGATATGTGCAGCTAATTAAGAGCAGGGAGAATTTAGCTATATACCACAGTGGAGAAGAGCATTTATCAGAGAGGATTGGACTATTGCCCTATGGAAGTTCAGTGCTGTGCTACTGGGAACAATTCAGTTCCAGTGCTGCAGAGAAAGGCAATATAGCAAATAGCTAAAACTGGTCGAAGATATGTTTTTCCCCCTAGAAAAATAAGGTTGCACTAAAAATGCATTCTTTTTGTGAAAACCCTCATTTTTATTAATTCAACTCAGTAAGGACAAGATCTTCCTTTTCATTTTCACACTTTTTTAACTTTTGGAGGGAAGGGACAAATTAGAAGACAGAAAACCTTTGGCTGCTGCAACTACACCTTTTTTGGAACTTGAGATAGATCACACAAGTGTCTACAATAGCATTTAGTCAGGAGCAGGAGCATCCTACCGAATCAAAGCTTGCTGCAGTCCCCCACTTTCTATAATCCTGTTTCCATCACAAAAATGAAAATGTAATCACAGAAATGAGTGTGCATGAATTAGATTTCTTTTCAGCCTGAAACATGTCTGAAAGATGTACTCCAGACATGCACCTTGCCCACTCCAGCTGCTAGTGAGCATCCAGGCCCTTCAGTATGTAAACATAGACATCTGTGTGTATTTGTAAGCTTGTTGGTTATATTCCATTAAAGACAGTGGAAATAGATGACCTAAATAGAGTGTCATTTTTGGATGTCCTGAGCACCTTCCTGGCCTCCAGGACACCTGTCCTGTCAGCTAGTATGTGTAGTGTAGATACCACACGTGGCTTAGGTTAACCGAAGATGCAGAATCCCACCTGGACACAATAGAGTGAGTGGAGCCTAGAGAGCCATTCAGTTCACCTGAAAGTAGATCTGTGACACAGCTGGGTTGCACATGTGGCTGTAGGAGATACCTCAAAGAATAAAAGATGTCTGCACAGGGCTGGTAGCTCTCACACAGGATTTATGGGAGCCTTCTGCAGCTGTACACTGAGGTGAGATACTCTCAAGGGCTGAAATGAGACAAGATGCCTGTGTTTAGCAATGGTCTCAGAGCAGCACACCGTGGAAACAAGGATAATATATTTTGTCATTTGTTCTGTCACTTCCCACTTCCCTATCATCTAAAACTTTCCTCATTTTGGAAAAAAGTAGTGAATCTCTGTTGCCAGGGGGAAATGGTGAGAAAATGAAATATTTTGGGGAATATATTCACAACAAAATATCAAACTTCTGCCTTCTAGTCGTTTTCTTTCTGTGCCTTTCCCAACAGATGAGTTCCCATCAAGACCCAAATGTATGTTAAGTAAAATTAAGTTTCTCAGTATTGTGTGACTTTAGAACTCCTCTGTGCAAAGGAGAGCTCAGCACATCACATTGTCCCAGCCTGGAATATGAATATCATCTCCTGGTTGTATTTCTGCCCACAGATTGGGCATAGTGTTTCTTTAGGGGGGCGAGATCACCTTCTTAAGGGAAATTAAACCTAGAGATCGATATTAAAACTTTTCCAATACAGTGCATATTCATCTATTTATTCAAATTCAAATTTTATTTTATTCATTTTTCACGTGGGAATGTTGCAGTTTATGATAAATACATTTATTGTTAGAAGAAACTGCTTTGCTATGAATATTTGCACTTTCTAAATTATACTTTTGGCTGTTTACTTAATCTCATACAGTCATTCCTTTGTCATGTGAACTGAAAATCTAAAACTTCATTAAAAAATAAACTGAGATGAATTTGAAATAGTGCATTTGGTATTTGTAGGTAGCACAGTGATATAGTCACAATGTGGGCTATTGCTACATACGAGTGTCTCACTTCTGACATTTCTAGCTAGCAGACTTAAAAGTGTTAGAGCAGTTCTTGGTGTTCATCTCTCAGTGCATCACTTTGCACTTTGTAAAATTAATTTTTAAACTATTTTCTTTATTAAAATCTCCAGAGTAACTTACCTGTTTCTATAAAATATTCCAACATTTTATTGAGGCTTGATGCAATTTCATGTCACCAGCAAACATCACCTCAACACAGATATATTTCTTGCCTAACTCAGATATTAAAATGTTAAATCAGTTTGGTCTCAGAATTTTAGAAAAGCATGGAAAGATCCCCCTTCTATTCCAATAAAAGTCCTTGTAGCACAATCCTTGAGTTGTCAGTATTTTATCAAATGCATATTTTTTGTTTTCTGTGAAAACTTACTCTTTTGTCAATTTTTCCCCTAGTAATGGACATAGTACAAAAACAAATAGCTACTCAACGGTATTTTTTCCTCTTAGCATGCAAGAATTTTTTTTGCTTTTCTCTCAAGCATTGCAACTTCTTTAATTGACAAATTCATGGAAAAATATTGTTCTGATGGCACAGCTCATGTAGGTAGCTTGTCAGCTCAGAGTGACTTGCTAGTGGTCAAACTAAGTCTGCAGTTCTGAGAAACGTAGCTATGCATATTCCCTTGCTGTTGGCTTTGATCACTGACTAGAATGTAACATAGACATCAGTGCTGGGTTTTGTGGATGTGGATTTGCATACTTTTTTGTGTGGAGATCATCTTCAGAACCACAGAATCATGCAATCATAAAAATGTTGGTTGGAAGATGATGTGGGCCAGCTCCCTGCTGGAAATGGGAATATGGTCAGTGCTAGATTGGGTCAGACATGGCTCTGCCTGGTCTTTGGTGGATACAATTTCACATGTATTTGCTTGAGTGCTTTAACATTCAAGGAAAGCAAAAACAAATGGGTCACCAGAAAGGGTGATGTGGAATTCAGATTTGCATTTGAATGAATATTCGCAGATCTCTTTGATATTATTCCCTTGGGCCATGAAAAGTACAGACACAGATTACTGAGAAGTCTCTAGACTGACTGATTGATATGGTTTGTATTTGCCATGTAAATGTATAATGTTTAATACTGTATCTGTACAAATATAATGCTGATTGACAAACTTGCCCAGAAATAGTCATCTCCTAAGAGGAGGAAGTCATTAACATTTTAAAAAGCAAAATCCTAAAGGAAGGCTGTTCAGGCACTGCAAAGGAAGGTGCTACTTTGAAATGTGCGAAGGTATGAGCAGTCAATATTAAGGATTCCTTTGTTTCTATTGGAACAGAACTCAAGGATTTTTTTTTTCCAGTAGGAGAAACACTTGATATGCAAACTAGAAGAATTCAAAAAGGATTGTAGAATAATTAATTTCATGATATATATTGGAATATAAAAACAGAATTGTAAATTGCATATTTAAATGTTTAAAAATGAGAAAATGTACATCATGTTAAAGAAGCCTTTAGCATTCAAGCTCCACAGAGGACTTCTAAAGGGGAAGGACACTAGCTCTAAATATAGCCTACTTGCTCACAAGTTTCCAGAGAGCAATCCTCTAAGTCAAACAATATGCTGCTGTTAAGGGGAAAAAAGCTAGGCACAATTATTAGATAAGTTGATTTTTTTTGGCCAAGGTAACTTATAGCACATGAGTAAAATACCAGTTGAGATAGTCACCACTTATCGTAGTTCCCTGCCTTGAAGAATGGGAAAGTAGTTTCCATTTTAATGAGTAGTTGTGAAGGAGGATGTTAGTTCATACAGCATCAGGGAGAGAATTGCTGATGCCACGAGCAAGAAGTACAATGAGTTTTGTTTTTATCAGCAAAGTTTGTTGCATCCTTCAGCTTCTTTTTCAGTCCCAGTACATCCTCTTGTCAGAAAGGGTTGTGGCACTTTTCTGGGTGTCCTCAATCTACTTTGCCTCTTTTGATCCAATATACCATCCTTTTGGTTTGGCTTTTTGAATTCCTTCGACCTTTGTCTTTTCACTGTTTATCTTCCCACTCACTGCTTCCTCTCCTGATGGCTAAAATGGGAGATGCCTTCTCCAAGGGCATCCCAGACACCACAAATTTTAAAACAATGGAGTTTGTGAACATCTTTCCTAGGTTTTGAGTGTCAAAACAGAGCACAAGTCTTTTGATGGAGCAGAAGTCTTACAATGAGTGGCTGAGGGAACTGGGGTTGTTTAGCCTGGAGAGAAGGAGGCTCAGGTGAGACCTTTCTGCTCGTTACAACTGCCTGGAAGGAGGCTATAGGGAGGTGAGGACTGGTCTTTTCTCCTGGGTAACAAGTGATAGGACAAGAAGAAGTGGCCCCATGTCGCACCAGAGGGTATTTAGATTGGATATTAGGAAGAAATTCTTCACTGAAATGGTGGTCAAGCATTGGAACAGGCTGCCCAGGAAGTGATGAAGTCACAGTCTCTGGAAATGTCCAAATGGTGTGTGGATCCTCCATGTAGGGACATGGTTTCATGACGGACCTGTCAGTGTTAGGTTAATGGTTGGATCCTATGATCTTAAAGGTCTTTTACAACTTTAATGAGTCTATGATTCTATGAAAATGAAAAGACCAGCCAAACAGTTTCGATCAACCATACAGAATGCTTTAATCTTCCTCAAAATACTGAGGAAGGATGATCAATAGCACATCAAAAGCTGTGTTTGATTTAATCTGCTGCATGATCACACAAACCTATAACTCACTTATCACTTATTGCAGGACTCGTAGTTAGCCTTTAAAATTGTTACTTTGTCAGACTGCATTAGAGAGACATGGAGCTCCAGCAGATGCACAAAGTTGATCAAGGGACTGGAGCATCTCTTTTAAGAGAAAAGGCTGAGGGAACGGGGCCTGTTCAGCCCCAAGAAGGGATGACTGAGAGAGGACCTCATCAATTTGTACAAGTATCTGAAGGGAGGGTGCCAAGAGGATGGAGCCAAGCTCTTCTCATGGTGCCAAGCAATAGGACAAGGGGCAACAAGGAGACATTGATGTACAGGAAGTTTCATCTAAATATGAGGACGAACTTCTTTACTGTGCAGGTGAATCTGCTCTGGAAGATACTGCCCAGAGAGGTTGTGGAATCTCCCTCATTGGAAATATTCAAGAACTGTCTGGACACAATCCTGTGCCATGGGCTCTAAGATGGCCATCCTTGAGCAGGGAGGTTGCACCAGATGTCCCACTGTGGTCCCTTCCAGCCTTACTCACTCTGTGGTTCTGTGATAAGTCAGTTCCTTGCTTTGCTGAGGCACATCTGAAACAGAGCACAAATGCTGTGGAACAGACCTGCAACGTTTGATGCCTGCAAGATCCATTTCCTTTCCAAAAGCAGGAGATGCTCCTGTGAGCCTCCCACACAAGCTCTCTGCAGGATGGCCAGCAATGAGTAAAACATGGCATCAAAGGTCACATAGGCCATGTTTGAAGGCAAGCTGCCATCCTTGTAGTACAGTAAAAACTAAAAGTTGTTTTGAAATGCATCAACCCAGGAAACTAGAAATGCAATGTCTGGAAGGCAATTTCACCAGTTTTTCTTTCTACAAACAGCACTAGTATTTTTTTTGTAACACTAGTACTTCTTCTTCATTTTCAGTGTAATCGATGTGTTGACTTGTAGATAAGATTGATAATTCTACTTCTCAGTCAAGACATTTCCTAAAAATGTCAGCCTTCTTACCAGGAAATCACTGAAGGTGCAGTTTTGCTTCCTGATTTTTCTGGTAGGCACAGAGTTTCCAGAGCCAGTCTATTTGCTCTTTTTCCCCACTTGCCATGAGTTATTGCCTATGCAGCAATATTTGTTCAGCTGCTTGTGCAGTTATCACCTAAATCACTACCACTGTAGTGATCCCATGTTTTACAAGCCTTCCAAAACAGTGGGCAAAGATGCCAAAGCTGATTTCTCATTATTGGTGACTATCACATTTATTTAAGCCCATTCATTCAATATTACTTGACACTTGCACTATTCTAGACCTAATGCCAACAGGAGATCTTGCCAGCTTCTTGCTGGTTCCGGACTCTCATGAATACTTACTATAAAGTTTCCTGCTCCACTCCTGCTTAATCCTTCAGCCTCTCCCTTTATCTGCCCTTCCCCTTATCCTCTCATCTGCTTTTAATATACATACTGACTCGCCTTCTTGAATTTCAGGTTCTCCAATTTACACTCTTTGGAAAACTATGCAAGGTTGGCACAGGGAAAAAGCAAGAAAAATGTTGTCCTGTAGGCAAGGCTGAACTTGCAAAGGAGACTGAAACTTCTTTTTCCTCCAGGATATTGGTCCTTGATAGCTGACAGCCCTACTCATACCTTAGTGCAGACTTTTTTTTTAAGAGTGGAATTTATTGTTACATGTAGAGCAATTTATAAGGATGCAGATCAGTGAAATATCCCACTGGTTTAAGAGAGACAGAGCTCCCCAGAGATTTGTGGGCAGGAACACATTCTCCGAAGACCAATTTGTGGCTTGCTCTAAGTCCACTGGAGGCAGCTGGAATCTTCCAATAGGTGTAGGATCAGTTATGGCAGAGGACAAACCTTTGCTTCACCTGGTCTATCTTCTCTATTTATAAATACAATTCCAGATACAGTGGGGTAGCTTTGCAGTGTTTGATTAGTAATTGCAAACACAGGTATTTTAAATCTGTAGGTGAGAAGTATTAATCTCATACCAGGTAATCATGTTTATTGTGATACAAAATTACGGAAAGCAAAAAGAAATAAGAAATTAATTTGATGTTTATTCTGCAATAATGAACTTCTTAGAGACAGAAGTTCTCTTAGGATCTATTTGCTGCAAGAAGCTTATTATAGCAGGTCTAATCCTGTTTAATGAGAATTACACACACAGATATACCCAATGTATTTTAAATACAAAACTAGTACCAACTGAAATATGAAATCTATTGCGTCTTTCTTACAATTTCAGTCACTCATATAATTGAATCTCAAGATCTGTATTTGTAATAGTATTGTGGGGTTTCTCTCAGTCCCTCTCTCAGAGTACTGTTATTGTAGATGTTTTGAAACCAAAAAATCTTAATAGATTTTGATGGCATCAGTAGATATCACTGAATTAAAAAAAAAATTAATTTTTACCTTATTTAAGTGAGCTCTCAATGAGTTTCATGTTGAGAGCAGAATCCACTATAGATAGTATTCTAGAATCATCACATTTTGCAAGGTTGAAAAGTGCTTAACAAATACTTTTAATCGTTTTTTAAAGAACAAGTTGATTTTGCATTTTTGCTTGCTGCCTTAGAATATTGTGCTCATTTCTATGAGGCAGATATTCTAACAGCTCTTCCCTAATAAGGTAAAGTTGTAGAAAACATGCATTTGAGATTTTGTAATTAAGTACTCAATTTGAGCACACTTACAAGCGCCAGAGGTAATGATTCTTTGAAGTTTATCGTTCATAGTAATCTTTTCATACTACAAAGAAGGCAAGTAATACTGTGACCAAACAAAATTAGAACCATAAATCAGATTAGCCCCTTGCTTAGTTTTTCACCAAACAACCAGTTCAATAAATCACTCTGCATGGTCTATACATTATGCTTACTGCTTTTCCTGTATCTACATCAGCACAATAGTGTGCCACAGTTATTTGATATATGCAAAGTGAGTTAATGGGTATTAAAAAAAAAAAAAGATAAGAGAGAGAGTATTTTTACTATTTTAAAGCAGTACTGTTTTCAGGTGATAATTGGGTTGGAGAATATGAACTGGCTGTAGCAGGGCAGCAGGAGCACACAGTAAATCTCTGTACTGTCATGTTCCCACAGATATGGTCAGTGACTGGCTGCTACCCTAAGGGACAGGGCTGGCTTCACCTGTCTGTGAAGGTTAAACTATGTGATTACTTTAGGTACACCTGGAATGAAACATCTACATGTTCCTTTGGAGCTTTTTATATGTGGTATGTACCTATAAATCTCTGGTTCCACTGGTAGAGCTGGTCCATGACTGTACTCCCCCCTCTTCCATTTTGCAGTCTTTCACAAATGATTGGCATGCTTCCATTTCCCCTATCCTTGCAACACAGCCCTGCATAAAATCCTGCATTTTTCAGCTCATACTTTTTCCAAAATGCAGTGTATCTATGCATCCGTTTTCCTGGTATGGTCTAGAGACAGCAGGAGTGTGTATCAGCCTGACCCTCAATGCTCAGTGAAAGAGAGAGGTTAGGTAGTATTGGAAATGTTCTCACAGTCAAAATCAAAGGAGATCCATTTTCTATTCTCCATGATTCTAACAGTGAACAAACTGTGAAGACCTCAGATTTGACTGGCAATGAGGAGAGTTGATAAATGACTGTGTTTCAACCATCCCAAGGTAATGATAATGGATAAACAAATGAATTAAAAAATAGGAATTGGTCCTTGATGCATTGTTAATTAGATCCCTTGTCTCCTGACTCTATTTCTATGCTTTTTATGTTATCTAGTTGGCATCTCTAAATAGTTAGAAACAACAGTAGACACAACCTAGGTACAGACTGAAATCATAAATACCTTGGGTGATGTAAATTAACATTCCTGCCTTTTGAAGCTGACACATTAAAACTGCTTGGCATGGAATTTTTTTATTTATAAGCACTGATTTTTATGTGGGTATTTTCTGAAATCAAAAATATTCTTGTGAACAGTGATTGTGGCATGACTTTGGTTGAAAAGGTACCAAGGTGGAGCTTGAGACGATATGGTAATTTAGCACTTGTAGGCTAGCAAATATAATGATATGAGCTATAACTCACTACTACCTATTAATCACTACTCATGACAGTGGTAAATTGTTTATCTAGATCACAGGACATCCTTAATCTGCATTTGTCAAAGCAGGGACTTACATGGTGATTTTGCATGCCTTGGTTTAAGGTCTTTGGATTACAGAGGACATTTTGTCTCATATGCTTTCACAAAAGTTTGTGAACAGATCTAGTTTTCACACTGTATAAAATTTTTAAACATTTAATTCTAGAAATACTTCACAAAATTCAGCTTGTGTTTTCCTGTTAGCTCTATCTGGAAAGTGTCTCAAGGAAGAGATGTGGACACTGTGAAAAAATGGAGCATATTCTCATCTCTAATGTGCATTTTGACTTATAGAAGATATTTATAACCAGAGATTGGAGTATCAAACAGCCTGAACACCTTCTCTTTTATAAAATGCTTTTTGTTAACTACACTACTATTGTAACTAAGCCTTTTTATGAACTACTCAGTTGTCTTCCCTTTGTTTTAAAAATAAGGCAGCTGTGAAGTCACTCATTCTTGGTTTGACCCTGGCTGGAAATAGAAGCCAAGACTGTGAAAGAGCGACCTGTGTTTCATAGTGAGTCTTCTTGTGTTACACTGGGTATACTAAATCTTGGTATTATGGATAACTATTTTTTTAACCTTGGACTTCAGAAGCCCAGAGTGAAGCCTGAAGAGATTCTTCTTCTGTCTCACAGCAGCTTCCCATGAACTAATTTCTTAAAGGCTACGTGATCCCAGTCAACAGCAGTCCTGTAATATTCTTTACTAAAGTGGAAGAGCTGAACCTATCAACAATCATCACTTGTATTACATTATTTTAACCTTTTTAATATAACACATAATAGAAAGGTTTATTTATAAGACTCCTTGTTGCTGCTTACTTGGGGAACATGGATTTGTTGACATATACTGGTTAATGCAAACTAATTTTTACAGTCTTTTTGTTCCTTCATGACCAGAAGCTAACTCAGTCATTTGGGATTTGAAATTAATCATTTCTAATGAGACTTTGATCACTGTGACCTCTTCAGGAGAAAAATTTGCTGCCTTCAGATTTTAGGTCTGTGTCCCCAGCTCACTTCCATGACTTAGATGTTTGGCACAGTGCTTCTTCATACAAAACCAACAAGTTCATTTGCCAGGGTGTCAATCTCACTCCTTTCTCTAAGGAGAATCTCCAATCTCACTCTCTTTTTCTTTAAAAATCAGATGTTTATAGATAGTTTGTTTTTTAATATAGTATGGTATTTAACGCTGAGAGCCCCAAAATACGTGAGCTATGAGAACGAACAAATCGCAAAGATGCAGTGTAGCAAATTCTTTGTGAGATTGTATATTCCTGCCAGTATGATAATATACTAGGTGGGTTGGGCATAAAACTGAATGAATATGGAAAGGATTCTTTATCCTTATTTTCATTTTTTCATCTATTTGTATAAGGCAAAAGACTACCAATTATACATTCCTGAGGAAAAAAAAAAAGAATATTTTTAGTGAAATAATTTTAAAAACAAGAGGTCTTGTTGTCTAATATTGCCTAGATTCTTAGGTACTTGACTTTTTATCTCTCAGTCAGTCAACATAAGCCAAAAGTGGCCTAAAGGCTTGGATGTTCCAGTGGTTACTCCAGCACAATCTAATCTGTGACCTCTATCCCTTTGGTTTTTATAATGTCCTTATAAAAACATAATACATTTAAGTATGCTTAAAGTGCTACTGGCTATAATTAAAGTTCTGTCAGCCTCTCCATTATAAATCCCTCTTTTCAAGGTTTAATATCTCAGCGGTTTCAATTCCCACTGGGCTAAACTTGATACAGAAGCTGTCAGCATGAATGCAAATCCCTCCTACCTTCAAAAATATTTTCAATTCATAAAGTTGCTGGTTTTTATTGTTACAGCCCTACAGACTACAAGAGTGTTTCTGATTAGATCCCCTTCCAAAGTCTCTCACACTGCCCTGTCTCATGTTACGCAAATCAGGATAGAAATGTGTCCTAACTTTGAAATGCACAAACAGACTGATGGAGTTTCCTTTTTCCTTGTTTTAGGCTATAGGTGGAGTGCAGCTTCTACCCATGTTGAAAACTGCTGACTTCAGGTTAGATCCCCAGACTCCTCCAGACGGCATCTGCTAGGATGTGGAAAGCAAAGTTAATCACCTTGGCTGTAAAGCAGTATATCACACACCTACTTTTCCCATCTTTATTTCTAAATACTAGACTGCATTTGCTAAACCTTTGATTAAAAGGAGATAGGTGGCTCATGAAGAAATTATTAGAAACCCTCTTCAATGAATTCCTCAGTCTGAGGATAAGTCTAGAGCTGTTCAGCACCACTCTGCCATACCAACTTCGACATTATATTGCAAGTTGTATTTCTAGATAAGAATAACAATTCTTTATCTTCAGTATCTTTGAAACTGAAGTGCCTCATGCACTAAGGAACTGGCCTAAACCAGAAATAAAACAATTGTCAACAGTTTGATGATATTTTAATTTTATTGATGTCCTCTTGTCAAACTGTTGTGGAGTATTATAAAAAAAAGCATTTGTGTTTCCTGATTTCTTGGAGATGAAGCATGTTCTTTGTCTTTTAGGTTTGAACTCCTTCACAGACTCTCAAACAATTGATTCTGTAATCAAAAAATATAACATCATAATTTCTTGTTCTCTTCCACTTGGGTCCATGAATATTACATTCCTGGACAGCAAATGTACTCTCCTGTTCCACTCTAGGCTTGTGACTAGAGTATATTTCTGGAAGTGGAGGTGATTTATGGTGCTAAAGACCTCAGAAATAGAAGGACTTTTGTCATCTCATTCTTAGTGGGTGCTCAAACTTTGGGCTGTTAAAAGAAAGGACCATTTGGCTGTCAGTGTGGAGGAGATCAGGGTTTGGAGCTCAGTTTCACAGCCAAAATACCTCTCACTGAATCTGTGGTATAGTTATCACATACACAGATTTTGAAACACAGTATTTTTCTCTGGTGTCTAATTGGCTTCCCTTGGCATGCCAGTCACCATGAGTTCTGCTGCTCTGAACCCCATTCTAGGCAGTGTGTCCAGAGACACACCAATGAACAAGGATTCATAGCTATCTGGGTAGACTTAAATTTTAGCATGGTAAAAGAAAGAAAAACACCCTTTTTTGTGTTTATATATAAATATATATGTACTTATGAATGCACCTTGATGCATACTTACACTTACATACTTATACACTTACATACTTATTTATACACGTACTTTGGAGTGTATTTTCCCTTAGAGTTTGTTCATGCTGTAGTAGATTTAAAAAGGGAAAGCTCAGTCAAAATAACTGAAATGTTATCATGTTTCTTTTCTGTGGCTGTCTTAGATCTAATAAGGACCCACAACTTTGACTAAAACCATAGACTAAAATGAAAAGACTACTTGTTTGAAAAAGAACCTCTAAATTTTCATGCAATGCAAGTCAGGGTATTTAATGCCCTTTTCACCCATTATAATTCACTGGCCAAAGGCAAGTATGTAGTGTGCTGTAGTAAAAATTATGTCTTTGATAAATAATAGGATATTCTGTTAGAAGCCAAAGATACCTGACATTCCTGAACAAGAACGTGAACTAGGCTCATATATGGAGGCCAAATTAGTTGGGGAGTAGCACTGGTAAGAAAAAAAGATGCAAGAGATGAAAAGGCATGCACCATAAAATAGTAAGGAGTGAAAATGAGTCAGAGAGACGGTCAGGCCAGTTAGAACTAATGCTTGTTAAATCTCAAATAAAATATGCAATCAAGAAAAGTTCAGTGTCCTACTTTTGTGAAAGAAAAGTTGAATGCAGAGTGTTGCTTTTGGTCTAGTACAGCCCGGTGCCAGAACACACAGGCACATCGTCTGCTCAGAAGCCTACAGCTGTTGTGCTTTTCACTTTGGTTCACTTGAGTTCCTTTGTCATTCAGGTGCACTGCCTTATTGAACTAAATCCCCATGTATTTGGAAGTCACTGAAAAGAGGCTACATTTGTAGGCGTTCTAACTGTGCTTGTTATTGTTTGTGACTTGAAGTGGGTTCATAAGATGGTGTAATAAAATATTAATGAAAATGCATTGGAAATGTGTTAAAGCTACCATTTCTGAAATATCTAAAAAGAGAGCCTTTTTTGAGGGGAAGGCAGCAATTTAGTTTCAGTTTTTAAATATATTTATATACATATAAATATAAACATAAACACATACAAACAAATGCACAACCTTCTAAACAATGATACTTTTTAATGTATCCTTAGAAATCCATCTGCAATCATAGATATTTGTTAAAAACTGTATCATTTTATTTGATGGATAGATTAATTTTCTAGTGTGCAAATAATTTAATAAACCTCGTAACAGTGGGAGGAATGTACTAGACCAAACACATTGGATTTTTGTAAATCTCTTTCATATTGGCAAGATCTAACAAAGATGCATGCTCCTATTATAGGATTTACACAATGCTAAATATTTTTAGATTGATTTCAGCAGAAGTACTCAGAGACAATTCTTGCAAGAGTCTCCAGAGGATCTAGTTTAGCAGTAATTTTATACAAGTGAAAAAATACAAGAAATGTAATAGAATTTGAACATTTAATCTGTTTGCCTTTTAACCTTTGTGAAATGGTAGACCTTGCATTTTCAGTGTAATAAATGATTTGAAGAAATGTAAATCTAAGGTAAATCTAATATTTTTTTCTTATAGCAATTGATTCTGCTTTAGTAACTTTGAATCCCTCTCATCCAAATGGTGGAAAGAGGAGTAACATGAAGGAAATGATCAAATTATTGCGCACAGATTGTTGTTGCAACTAGTTTTCCTGTTACTTGCAAATTTAAATGTGTTAAACTAGAATAATGCACATCAAAGTGGCCCAGAGCTCAGCTCTATCCAGCCTTTTTACTTCAGCAAAGATCTAAACATTTGTCTCCTATGAGATAAAATACACAGCAAGACAAGGACATGCCAGCTCATACAAAACCTAGCAGGAGAAGTTCTCTTTTATTTTATGAGGTTTTTGTATTTGAAGGAAAGTAGCTGGTAGCCAGTAAACGTTATATTTCTCCCATGCTGTCTTTTCTCATATCTGTATTTTCACAGTGCAATCTTCATTTGCTGGAAAATACAACAGAAATTGTTTTGCAGAGAGCATGCAATGAGGCTAAGAATTTAATTTTTGAGCTTGGATCCAAACTCAGATGTGTTCCCCAATTCACTTCTTATCCACATTAATAAATGTCTTCGCCAAGGCTATGTAGTGCCCATCTGGGCTCTTGGCCCTCCTGTGGGCAGAGAAAAGCTGGAGTAAAGTCATGACTGTTAACTTTATTCTTTCTGTAGCATTACTAGATCAATGTGAAGTCAAGGGCTCTGTTTTTTTTAAGAACTAGGAAAAAGAATAAAGTTTTTAGTTCTCCTGTTTCAGCTCTCTTTGGGCTGTTGGGGACAGATGAATTAGCTCTCAATAGCTGAGAAGATAAAGTTACCAACTGAGATAAAGTCTGTTTGCTCAAAGCTCTTCACTGAGCTGTGCCTTTTCTGTGGGCACATATGGTCACTCTACAAGGACATCTAGGTACCTTACCCCCTGTAGTCCTTTGGTATCTGTAGTTTATATGTGCCTGAAGAGGCTCTGGTATTATAACATTTCTGTAAGTCAACCAGTCACATTAGGGCATGAGCTTGCATGCTCTGTATGGAAATTCATGGTGATTAGGATTTATCTAGTGAAGACAGTTTGTAGGACTGTGCTTCTAATATTTCATGTCTGCTGATCCTGTGCAGTGTGGGAAACTTGAATGCTATTTGATTCCCAAATAAGCTAAAGTGTATCAGGTGCTCTTAAATCTTACAGCTATTCATGGTTCCTGCGCAAACATTTACATTGTGCTTATCTCCATGACGGTGGTCTTACCAGTGTGTGTGTCCACAGTGTCTGACCAGTGTGTGTGTCCAGAAGATCATTGGGATCATAATTCTGGTCAGGTGTTTGGTAGTTACCAAGGTTTTTGAGATTTTCTGGATAAGACAAGGTAAGAGAATAAACTGAAAAGATGTTTTTCTTTATAGATCCTCTGAAGGCACTTTGGTTTTTCAAGTGACATTTATGATAACACTGAACAAAAAAGAACACGATGAATTTTAGCACTGTTACTAGCAACAATAAACAATTTTTGTTGTTCTAACTCATGATGGAAAAGAATCAGCCAACTTTTTTTGTTTTGTTTGCCCTCAGGTCATGGTAAAGTGTTGTAAGGCTCACAATATAAACCGGCAATGAATAAGCAACGCAGTCGTTTATTTTGTGTTCCTAGAAATTAAAAGTGGTTTATTTTCACCAGCCTAATTTTTACCCTCCATTTGTTCACTTAAATTACTCTCTGACAGAGAGTGCTTCATAGCTTCATATATGTGGCTGCATTTTTCTGAGAGACTATAGAAAACTGCGTCTGCAATTTTTATTGTAAACTGCCGTGAAGCATAAGGTTTGGCTTACTAATGCAACTGCTCACAGTTTGCTAAGACATAAAGAGGCAAAAAGCACAAGGAAAAACAAAGTTGTCTGGAGACAGACTCTGTGCCTGGATTAAAAAAAGGAGTAATAAAAGAGTAAGAACATGTTTTAAAGAGAAAACAAAGGAGGGAGCATAAAAATTCAAAGGAAAAAAATAAGGTGTAAGTTATCAGACAAAAGAGAAGGGCTCAAGTCATTTTTTAAAACAAGTAAACACTTTACAGAGTGGAAACAGCTTTCATCACACAAAAATTTTCTCAAAAAAATATATATTTTTCCTTAAACAAAAAGATAGACTGCTCCATGTGAGGGTTACCTCTCGTGATACTTGGATTCCAGAGTACAACAGGAACAGGGATCTTACGGAAAACTACACAGATATAATTAAATAAGATCCTATTTACAAATTTGTTTTTCAGTTAGGAAAATCACACTGGCATTCTTTGGTCACCATGATCATACAATTTTACATTGCATTTTGCAACAAAATAATTAAAAGATACAGTAGTATAAGGTGTCAGATTTCTTGAGGTTTTTTGTAAAATATTTTTCGGCTCCTTTCAAGTCTATATTAAATGCTTAAGATCAATTGCACATGGTCTGAAAATTAGGAAAAATATTTTGTTGGCATAAAATTCCATATTCTCTGAAAATCAAAGCAATAGTTGTTGGAATCCAAGGCATGCCTCTGGCAGCC